>JABSTR010003264.1:0-45107 GCA_013339765.2 Haemaphysalis longicornis | reverse complement strand
TTTCGGAAACGAAAGCATTATTTAATGGTCAACAGTCCGTTTTAGAAGCAGAGGCTATATTCACCTTTGTTACATTGGCAATGGCGTCCCCAAATCGGGCACCGTCGCCTCCGTCATATGTGGTGGCGTGGCTGCCGAGCGGCCAGCAAAAGTTGCTGCCTTGGTCATCTCGAGAAAAGCCGGAGGCAAAAGTAAACTGGTTTACTGCATGCCGAGGGATGAGCAGCGGCGATACAGAAACAATACACTTCTGAGCGAGGTTAAAGCCGGACCCGTGCAGAGCAGCGCTTTTAGCAGAATTCCGATGTGCTCTACCCTTTGCCACAGAAAGCACCTGATTTATAAACACAAGCACTAACGCCTCCGCCGCTGTTCTATTGGTTTTGGACACCGCCAGAAAGCAGCACAGACACACGCATGCTCTTTCCAGAGTTCATTAGGGCGAGAAACAGCGGCACACATTGAGCCTGAAAAAGGGGAGCGGATATCTCGGCGAGCGGCCTTGGCTTTGCTGTTGTATATCTCGGCATGCGCAGTTTGCTTTTGTATTTTTAGCTCAAATGGCTTGAGTCACCGCCAGTGAGGTGTCCGTGCGACGTCCGTTCTGCTGCACGTTGCATCTTGCTCTAGTAAGGCAGGCTGTCTTACAGAGCACCGGAGCTCAACAGAGAGCTTGGAGCAGGCGCGCAGAGGGTCATGTCGCGTGAAATTCTAATAGCTTTTTCCTTGGCGAGTATGAAGAATAAGGGAACAGTTGGCCGAGTGATTCTGTGAAAGTGAAGTGATTGGCAGAGGCTGGACTCCAGGTGTAGGCCGATCGACCCTGTTCTGAAGCTTCACAGGGTCAGTCAATGTATGAAGAGTTGTTCTCCAGTAACGTCTCTGCCTTGGTCACGCAAGCGACAGAACAACGCCAAAAGTACAACCGCATCGCCGGCAAGAGCGAATACAACCCCGAATTGTAGCTTTACCACTCTTTCAGTTTCGTCAAACACACGCAACTATCTATAATAGCTAAATTTGATCCCAGAAGTGCTTTATTCGAGCACAAGAATCTGAAACAAAAAATAAATGCAATCGTAACGGACGATACCTACACCAGGAAAAACAAAAGGCTCGAGAAATTCAATCATCAACAAGCCAATTTCGCGTTGAGAGCTGCGATATGCGCCACCGGCTTTCGATATGCGCCACCGGCTTTCGCTTATCCCTTTTTGAATCGTAGCTTAGGCGCGCCCGTTTCCTGAAGGCTGTTGCAATGGCGTGAGAGAGCAGCGGTCATTACTTTAGAAAGGTCGAACTTACGGAGAAACGGGCGAAACGTTTCGACCACTCAAACGAGAGGCGCGCACGTTTTTTTGGTGGCGCCATTGCCTGGGGTCGAAGTAAGCTCACGGCTTTACCTCTCGGCGGGCCCACTTTGCAACATGCGTCACATGTATTGTTTTATATATTTATTTACAGATACCTTACAGCCCCTTGGTGAGGGCATTCAGTAGGGAAGGCTAAGAAAGGGATGAGTACAAGTTCAGCAAATGCCAGAAGTCAATGCGGAAAACGACCCAGATAGTAAGCGCAAAACATAACATGGAAACCAGAACTAAGTAATTATAAGTGAGCATGACATATAATCACCGAACCGCATAAACGTCAGCTCATGGCACATAGCATTACAAAAAGTGTGCATCTTTAAGTGGCATCAACAGAAGAATGTGGCTTAACAAACAGAAAATGTGACCGCAGCGCTTACAGGAAATCTCAACAGTTTGTTCAGATAGGGTTTTACAAACAAAAATGATGCAAAAAATATGGTGGAAGGAATGACTTAAAAAAAAACTTTACCAGAGCAACAAAAATGCCATATACAATCGGGAATAATGTTCTAAACACCTACGTTGTCAACAGAAGTGCAAGAGTAATTTGTTGCGGAAGGAAACTCGGTTGGTGTCGGACGCGAATTTATCGGGAAGATCATTCCACAACGTAGCGACTCGAGGCAATGCGGATGCGTTAAAAGAGTTTGTTTTACCGTGCGTGCGCGACAAGCAAAACTGGTTGTGTAGTTTAGCTGGTAAATGCGGGGGTCTCCGATATGAAGTCTGGTCATTTCAGTGCTATTAAGGTATTTATGAAAGAGGCATAAAATAGAAATTTGGCGGCGAGTGGCTAATTATTGAAGGAGTAATCCCTTTTAGGTTGAGTTACGCTGCAGCAGAAATTATAGTTACGAGAAATATATCGGTCTGCCCTATTTTGGACTGCCTCGGTCTTGTTAATTAAGTAGTTTTGGTGGGGAGACCAGATTGGTGCGGCAAATTCGAGGTGAGGTTGAACAAACGTTTCGTAACGCAATTTGCAGATGTTAGCGGGGGAAAAATGTAGGTTACGACGAAGGTATCCCAGTGTTCTCGAGGCACTTGCACAGATATTAATGATGTGAGAGGACCGTAAAGAGTTTTTGTTAAGTGTATGCCCAAATATTTGTATGTGGAAACATGAGAGACCACTTCGTTATTTATGCGGTACGATAAAATGGAGGTGTGATGTTTACGACTGAAAGAAAGGGTTTTTCATTTTGATGCGTTCAGTACAATTTGCAAAGTTTCACACCATTTGATAATTACGTCTATATTTTTCTGGAGTGCGTAATGATTGTTATAATTTTTGATGGGGTGGCAGTTTATGCAGTCGTCGGCCAATATTCGTATGGATCATGTAACACTTTTTTTCAAGGCATTATTAGAGATACGAAATAGCAGCGGGGTGAGCCCGCTGCCTTGCGGCACTCCTGAAGTAACATCACACATTGGCGACGAATCAATATTGATGACCGTTGATTGCTGCCTTAGGAAATAAAAATATCTAAGCCAGGATAAGGTTAGTGAGTCTAATTGAAGAGCAGATAGTTCTGAGTTAAATATTTCTGAGATAGATAGTTCTGAGGCGACAATTGGGTACCCGGCCATTGCCTTAGAAAAGTCGATAAAAATGCAGTCTGTTTGAAGGTTATTATTTATGTTCGAGTGAAGGTCAGTTGTGAATTCTAGCAGTTGCGTGTCACATGACCAACCTTTTTTGTACCCCTGTTGGTTGAGGAAAAAGAACTGGTTAGATTCAAGGTGGTTGTAATTGTGAGAAGTGATGAGCTTTAAAATTTTGCTGCAAATTGATGTAAGTGAGATTGGGCGGTAATTTGGGGTACATGCTTTGGGGTAAATGCTTCCCTGAGACCCATTTGTAGTGTTCTCATCAACTCAGCTGCAAAAAAATGGCATCCTATACTGTGTCAAAACATGTAATGCTGTTTCTTATTTCTGACCAAACTGCACAAGTTTGTCCAAGACGCAACCTCACCTTGGCCTTGCATTTAGGCTGTTACAGGCAACCCGTGTCTACTTCTTCTCCATTGTGAGTGTCTGTAGCTCATTTATACCTCTCGTTTTTAAAGCATCTCCTACCCAAATGTATTTCATACGTTTACACTAGTCAATATCCACATAAGTATTGGTGTTGGCTTTGAGTGCTGTTTTTTTGTACCTGCAGGTCAACAATTCTTCCTAGCGGCGTCACCGGAACACAATGTTCAGGAAGCGTAAGTGCTGATAATCATTCAGCTATTCTTTTTACGCTACCTATAATTTAGTGGAGTCGAAGTGAAGCCCTGAGCAGACTTCGTTGCGGTAATCTTAGCTTCTAGCTCACTCAGCCATGGTAAAGCCAGCGCCTGGTGTGTATGCACAGTGAAAGTGCTAAATACTTGTTTGTTCAAGGAAACGGCATGCCGGGAGGTATAATCTGAGAAACAGTTACGGGCGCTCGCAAGCTCAGCCACGTCAAAGAGGCGCTTCGTGCCCTTGCCTCATAGAAATTATTTAAAAGCTGTTCATTCCAGTTGAAAGTGTTGCGGGAGATGGACAAGGGACATAGTTAGCACAAGAAAAGCTCAAATGAAAGCAGCGGCCATCTGTGCTTCCGCAGTGAATTCGCCTATATGCTGGTGTCATTCCAACATGAGGGATGGTGGGAGAGATCAATTGGCCCAATACAAGGCCTGTTAAATCAGAATAATTTTCGATGCCTTTTGCCTAAATTTTACCCCGTTCTTCACTATGGTGTTTTAGAAAATCGTGCATCTGGTCGCACATCCTGACAGAGTAAAATCGCTTTGTCTTTATGTTCGTTCCAACAGCCCCAATCTGTGAGCATGAGCCTGCATGGAACATTTTCAAATATTTCACTGTACCTACCAACAACTCTGCCGATGTCAAATAAAAAACCCGCACATATTTCACAGAAGAATGAGTTGCGTTTTCTCTTAGAAAGCAATTGGGAAGAGCAAGCAAAAGAAAGCGTACATGTCTAAGGTTTCGATTTTTTTTCAATTCAATTTGTTTATTTTTCACCAAATCAATACACCTGGTGAAAAATGGTGAAAAAATGGCGCCCAAAAAAAACTTCAATAAAGCAGCTTGACAGAGCTCCGGCCACCGTCAACTAGCAGCAAAGAAGTGCAAACACAAGACATACATACATACTGTTGGATGATTCATTTCCTACTGGGTAACATTTCACACAGGGAAAAAAAACGAAAACAAAAACGAGATAGCTGAGGAAACACGGTAAAACGCAATTAGAAACAGTATTTGTTCAGTTTAGAAAAAAACTAAATCAAGGCGTGCACCGTAAAAACGAGGTAAAAGCAACGTGAATATTCAGCAATGTAGCGCTTGTCACATGTAAAAACAAGTACATAAAATGCAAACAGGCAACGAGGTAAAATTTCAGGGACATGGTATCTTAGAATTTCAATGACAACATAACATTCGTACGCGAGAGTGATAATGTATACATGAAAGTGACACGAACAGTATTTCCTGCGTTCGAGAACACGTTTCGCAAGTAAAATTTAAATAAAGCCATCACAACGATAGTTCCAACATGTTCTTGTCACTCATGGATATAGGATCGAAGCAGTGCTTATAAAGCTCATTTAATGTGTTAGGTAACGTGTGGAATAATCTCTGGCGACCATATTCTGTGCGTTGAGAATGGTACCTGCCAAGGAATTTGACATCGACACGAGTATGGGCAAACTCTTTTTTGTAGCTTAGCTAATTCTATAAATACCGCTAATTTACCCTGTACTGCATTTTATAGCTTTCTAAGTTAGTTTTTGATTATATAGTTTAAATGCTCGGACTATCCGATTTTTCTTAGAATAGTTCGTCAGTGGTGTGCATTATACGGAACATTTCAATAGCTCGGACTGCCTTTTTTGCAAAATTGGTAGTTTGTTTAGAATATTTGCTGTTGTGTTTCCCCATATTAACACACAATAACTGAGCTGCGAATGAAATAAAGAATTGTATAATATTTTTTTTAATTCCAAACAGGAAGAAAAATCCGATACCTGATTATTACCCAAAAGTTTGGCGAGCTTTTGAGCACACTAAGTCAACAGGTCGTTCCAGGACATATGTTCAGGTGAATATTACACCTAGCGTTTTTGACAACATTTTTCAAGCTTTACCGTGTATGCGCCCAAATATTACTGTTTGGTATATTTATGGGTGTATTCCGAGCCCTATATAGACGCACTTTGTTTTAGATTCATTAAGCAAAAGGTTATTGGTTTCAGACCAATTTTTATCTCGCCTCAAAGTCTACCTGCCTGTTCTGTTATGTCAGGTTATTGTTTTCCATTAACAAACACTGTGCAGTCATCAGCATAAATGACAAAAGTGCATCTTGTACTGATATGGACAATGTCGTTTATGTAATACAGAAAGAGAATGGGACCGAGAATACTGCCTTGCGGCACTCCTGTGACAACGGTCGAACATTAGATCTGCACTTAAATAATTTCTGTATACTGTTTACGTGATCCTAGGTACGACCGTAAAAGAGCTAGTATATACCTCGAAGCCATATTTTTCTAATTTAGAGAGCAGAAGATTGTGATTGACGCGATCGAAGCTTTACTGAAATCGAGGTATATTTTCAGGGGCCATCACTTCTTTTTTTCTCAGTATTATCTAAAATTATTTCTTTTTGTACCAGTAATTGGAGATTCAGTGGAATGTTTTTCTAAACCGTGTTGGCTGCTTGTAATTAAGTTGTATTTGCGTGAAAAACAGTCCATTCAAGGTTGATAATTTTTTCAATACATTTTCGAAATATCGCGGTAATAACGACAACGGCCGGTAATTGCTGAACACATTTTCGTTCTCGCCTTCGTGAAGTACGGTTACCCTCGACTATCTGCATGCTTTTAGGAAATATACTAGTTGACAGAACAAATTAATAGATGTATGTTAACACAGGCGCAAGTAAGGTCTAATACCTGTTTTATCGGTGCAATTTCTGGGCGTCAGCGTCTCTGCTACGACTGTTTTCAGTCCACGGAAGATTGCGATAAACCTCCGATACATCGTTTGCCCTTAAGAACAACGTGTGCGCATTGCTCGATATGCTGTTGGCTACGTCAGTGCATCCGCTTTTGTTGGCGCCTCCCGCCAGCTCTGTAAAGTAATCGTTCATTCGATCGGCTACTTCTTTCCCTTTTAATACTTTGCAATCAACAATAGCAGTTTGCACTTCAGTAGGATTTGTTTTCCTGTTTAAAACGTCGTTTAATTTTTTTTTACGCTGTTTCACTTTTGCTAAGACAGTCTGAATTAAATACGCGAAAGAGATAATCTTTTTTTGCTTGATCTTTCTCTTTGTTTAGATTATTCCTCGAAGCCTTGTACCGTTTCCAATCGCTTTGATCCGGAGTACGAAGGAATAATTGATAAAGTTTGTTCTTTTTCTGTATGTGCCTAAGGATACCTTTGTAATCCTCGGTTTCCGCGATTTATTGCTTGGTGTAAAGTGTTTTATTGGAAATGACTCAAAGTTTGCATTTTAAACATTTTCAAAAATTCTTCATATGAGGTGTCAGCTTCATGATGAGCTAAAACGCTTGACCAGTCTACGGCCTGTATCTTTTCTCTAAAAGTCTGTAGTGTGCCTTCACATATAAAGCGGTATGTAGTTTCACAAGGCTTGTTAGGCTGGAGGTGGGAGCGTCTGTTTATAAAAAGCAAATATCGGCATGTGATCGCTGATATCACAGCTTAAAACACCAGAAATGCTATGGCTGTTTGGGATGTTCATTATAAACATGTCAAGTAATGATGACGTTCTAGCAGTGACACGCGTTGTAAAGTAATTACATTGGTGAAACCCATTGTGTTCAAGTATTCCTAAAAATCTGCTGTAGGCATTGATTGGCTTAAACTATCTATCTTAAAATCCCCACCAAGAACTAGAGTATATCCCATTTCATTGGCGTACTACAGAATAGCGTCAAGGAAATGCAAAAATGCACGCTTACGTCCTGCAGGGGGTCGATAAACGACTGCAAACACTTTTTCCCATTGCGTAATACACAGTACTTCATAATCATCAGTTATTTTGCTTTAAAGTTCCATCATTTCACAGCCGGTGAAGGCCGTCAGGATACAGACACCGCCCCCTCTACTGTCTGTGCGGTTCAAGTAGAAATGTGTATGACCCTTTGGTACATAAAATTCGGAATCATTGTTGTACCATGTTTCTGTGAATATAACCACATCAAATTTAAACTTGAAGGAAATGAGCAGAGCAGAAATTTCGTCTCGCTTTGGTTGTACAGATCGGGCATTCAAGTGGAGAAGTTTAACCCATGGTTCAATATTTTTCTCACCACACACTTTGCCGATGTCCTGTGGAAGAACGTAATCACTAGCCATGAAAGATGATCAACGCGACGTTGCGCATGTATCTGTTTAGAGGGTATTACATCGTGTGCACAGGGCAACTTTTGTAAAGATCACTTTCGCGGTTGATTGCGTATTATCTGCTATTTCTCGGTTCGTCGGGCGAAAATGACGCCGTTCTTGACCCAGACAAACGTCCATGCATGTTCGCGCTTACGTGCACCAGCCATGCCAAGAAGCCGTTTCATTGCAGGGCAAAGATGCTCATTTATGTAGATCGGGTCATCGCACTCGGAACGGAGTAAATCATTCTTCAGCCTCATCTTACGTGCTTTTTCAAGGAACTGGTCTCGTTTTTCCCGGCTTTGAAACTGTACAATAATATTCGTTTTAGTATGATCTTTCGTCCGTACTCTGTGGCACACGTCCACATCCCCAGGTGACAGGGCTTCGCCAACGGCCTCCCCTACTTTTTTAAGTATATCCGAAAGGTTCTCCGCAGGTTCCTGCGGTATGCCTTTATTTCCACATTTTTGTTCCTCGTGTATTGCTCAGATTTCAAGAGCTCATCCTGGCTTGTCGTCAAGTCTGTTTCCAACGCGTGAACCCTGCTCCGAAGTTCTTCGTTTTCTTTTTTGAAAGCTTTGTTTTCCCTGGTTGTGCTTTTGAGACGGCCATTCGCGTAATCAAGACATTTGCTCATGAGATCCATGCTCTTTTTGATTTTGTCTATTTTGGTGCGAAGGCTTCTTTCGTCAAGGTCAAAGTTTTGTTCCAGGGAATCCTTTAAGAGCGCCATCCCTGCCTTCAGTTCATCTTTCAGCTCAAGTATGAGTCCTCACTACTTCTTTACTCATCTCAAAACATCAACAGGAACACAACAAGTAAAAAAAAACACCGGGCAGCAGTAACAGCGTTACAGAAATATGGTATTAATCGAGGTTTTCTGACAAGGTTGTCAAGCACTAACCTGCAGTGCACAGAATGGGATTTCCAGGGCAGTGTTCGCCGCGCTGCCACTGCTGCCAGTAGCGGGGCTCCGGGATTCCGCTGTCTTTATACGTGCGGTAGGTGACCACGTGGGTAGACACAGGCTGCACGCTGGCGTTCCTGTCTTTAGCACGGTGAAGAGTTGAGCTGCGCAGTATTTCCTGTCGTTCTCAGTTGTGCGTCACCGTCGGATGCACGTGCCAGGTACACCCTAAAGACATACGCAAACCTTGCACTTCATTAGCACATTTCGGCATTAAGGGTGGTTAGACGTAGCGACAGCCACAGCTTCAAGAGAAATGAAATGCTGACCTCCCACCCCTCTTCCATGCTATTTGTCCGCTTTTCTCCTGAAATGCTTTGCTGTGCATCTGAAGTAAAGCCTTTCCCGTGGAATTCTAGGTTTCCGCTGATACGTTCAAAGTCTTCTGTCGTCGTAGCACTATAAAGTCATTGTACTGAAACACCGGGACACTTGTTTTTTAACGCTTCCGGCTAGTACACTTTATCTGCATGTGATGAACGCGTACTAAAATAACGCACCCAGGCCCTCGTTTTCCTACGTTTCGTGCAAGAACGCTTCATGCTTGAACCACTCAAAACTTACAGAAACGCTGGTAGCCTTTACCCGGGAGCGGTTTCAGCTAAGAGGTTACAAACACCGCCTATCTGGTACTTTCGCTGAAAATGTCGCCGAAAGGCATAATCGCCTGGTGCCCCAGCCAGGTAAAGGCAAAGGCACCCATGGGCTTTCCCTATCACCTCTCATGCTCTTTTTTTCAGTTGCGTTCTTCCCTAGATAACCCGCTAGAGTTTATTGAATTTAGTTTATATTTAATGTCTTCTACTGCTCCATGTCGGGTGTCTCGATGCCAGGGCTGCTGTATGGCGGAGAAGCGCATGAATTGAGGCACCCTAGTACGACATTTATAGAACCACGATGCCCTACTGCGCGAGCATTCCACGCGAAACCTGGAACGTATCTAGTGCAACCTTGTGTTCCTGTTGCCGTTTAACTTCTTAGTAGCTGTCAGGAGGTAGCAATGGCAATAGCAGGCGACGTATTTCTGTCGCTGATATAGTATTTCATTTTTTCTCCCAAAAACCAATCATCCAAGAATTTTTAAATAAAAGAACTTGTGTATTGATTTTCTGCGGTATATTTGCGTAATGTCTTGTTGTTGAACAATGTTGGCAAGTATGAACACTGACACCGGATTCAGACGTTTCGATTTGGCTGTGTGTATGCAGTCGAACCCGATTATAATGAACCCGGATAGAGCGAATTATGCTATATATCAAACAAAGAAGATGAGTTAAGAAAATACACACAAAACATAATCTTTATAACGACGTTTACATCTGATATATTGAACTCGGCGAGCCTAGAATTGCCGCCAAAATGCATGGTCTCGGAGCGGCGATCGAGATGTTGATTGGCTGCGATGGAGATTTTGAGCCTCCCATGGAGCGACGTAACTTCCGGAACGTTCCGTAACGGTTAACGACGCGAATGACTCGTGGTCAAATCCTCCCAGTCAGCCATTGCAGCCGAAGGTGGAAGCATCGGCGAACTGTTGGGAGAGCCTACTAACGTTCCCGATTTTGTGGTAAAAGGAGTGCCTTCGAGGATTTCCTCAGTGTCGACGATGTTGCCCTCACTATTAGCCCCTCGGATGCCGACACCATCGCCGATTTTATGGCTGTTGGCACTGCTGGAAACACCAAAAGGCGGGGATGTCGCGAGCGGAAGCCGTCCGAAGCTTAATGCAGCCCCTTCGGAAATGTGCTCCACCAATATCTTCGATCTTGAAGGATACGGACTGCAACTAATGGAAATGGTGTCGCATGTAATGAATGCTGTGCTAGTTGATGTCGCCAAAACGAAAGTGAAAACAATGATCTGCGCTTTTGAGGAAAGAAGGCAGGTAAAGCGGAAAGTAGCTTTATTGCTTGCAATAAAGATAGTTTTTTTTATAGTAATGGGATACTTTATTATAATCGTTTCTGCGTGCGGGGATGGCCGGAGGAAGGGGGGGGGGGTGCGTACTACGAAGTAGTAACATAAACTCGTTATTGGGGGGTTCGGATATTTCGAACTATTCGATACATCGAACTAATCGTGACGCATATTGCAGTTCGCCATAACCGGGTTTGACTGTATAAAACTATTGCGTATATTTTATTTCATTTTTGCTGGTTGGCTTAACAAAGTCACAGACGGACTTGCATACAGAGCAAAATTTCTGCGTATTAGTATCATAAGAAAGGCTATCATTTTTAAAACGGAATGCCCCAAGAATACACATATACACTTAACATTTCGCCCCTCACCAATCGTTTTGCCTAATTATTGCGGCTGGGACAATGTTTTTTTGTGCGCGGAAACACAGGCATATACCATTGACTAAGATAATTTCCGTGATGGGTTCATTATGTGCAGGGGTTTTGTAAGGCGAAATGCTCAACAGGGCCAAGATGGCCAGGTAGTCTGTGAATGGACAGCTTCCGACAGGAACACCTCCCTTTTCCTCTTTTACAATCAGCCCCGCTAATGGGGGGGGGGGGGTACTCAAACTGTCACACGCATACGGTTGGGCTCGTAATATTCCCCCCTCTCTGACAAAGCCCTCTGGGCAAGCTACCATGCGTAACGAGCATGTAAATACTTCAGTTCACCCATCCACACGGTGCCAGGCTCGAAATAGCGCACGTCACTTCGCCCAGTTGGTTCATAACCACAACTGGACGGACGTAGTGTGCCAGCAGTTTCTCACAATTTCCACGTTTATGCAACGCGGTCCACAGCCATACACGTTGACGGAGGAATACCAAGCCTAGTTATGGCGACTATCAAAACGTTGCTTAGAGTATCCTTAGGAGGAGAAAAGTTTTCAGCGTGCAATGCGATGGCTCATCATGCATAGAAAAAAGTACGTCAAGAGAGCGGCTTGAATAGCGGGCATAGAGGAGGCAGAAGGGGCTGTAGCCGGCAGTTTTGTTTTTCAAGGTATTATGAGCGTACGCAATAAATCTCGGATATCGTCACAGTTTCTGTGGTCAGCGAAAATATTTATTCTCAGTGTAATGGTTTAGGTGCAGTTTGTGCATTCTCCCAAGCCATTAGTGTGCAGTGAAATTAGGTACGTCGTCAAAATAGCACTGCAGAAAAGCCGTACGAGCTCTTCAAGGTTCGCGGAGAAAGCACGTCTATATAACTGAAAAATTATTTTAGGTGGCCGGGGAGAATAAAAATGCATCGACGTAGAAGAGAGAAATTTCAGAAACAGTAGCAGAGTGTAGAGCCGCCGTTCGAGCGTTGCGCGAGAGACAACCCACGATAACAGGACCCCATCTGTTACGATTTGATGAGTGTGCGAAGGAACTTCATGAATTAACACCCAAATTTTGAAAAGGTCGCATCAACGGGCTTACCGGTTGGAGGCGCACTACCGGAGGAGCAGTTGAGTGCTGGTAGTGTTGGCGTTGGCTACACGAATCGACGTAAGGGTGAATTGTCGTACGCATGATCGGCCAGTAAAACGTTGTTGGGTGCGGTAAAGAGTGCAGAAGAGCCGAATGTTCGCTGATGTGACGTGTCCATGCATAGAATTGAGGACGATGCTTCATAGGCTTCGTGGGACAGCCATAAGAAGACGACACGCAATAACTCACTAATTCTTCTTGTACAGCATGTCAGCATGAAGACGAACAGTTTGCACGGCTGGGGTCTTCGGTTGATGAGAAAAGGCTATCCAAGATGTTGTATCTACGCATCACCTTTTCAAAAAGCGGAGGATCAGATATCTGCAAGTTTGACACCAGGTTGTAATACACTGTGTTCATTGAAGTACTTCCGTTTGCATTACTTAGATTCCGCTTGTTAAACAGAAACGCGGTACCAAACGCGATACCAAAATGTTTGGTGTACAGGTCAGTAGGATTTATGTTCCTTTAGTAGCTTGATATTCCTCCTCGTCAGTCTCCGAGTAGAAACCTGTAACACAAATAAACAATTATGGAGTCATCATCGCGTCATTGAGCACGGAAAATGTGTAATAGTCACAAGCCGAGTCTTTAACAACGGTACATAGTGCATTCCGTCCGCATACATTTCAACATTTCGAGACCCAACTGCAGCACCACTCTATTAAGGAAGTCAAAGCGCAGAACCATCTTGGGTAGAACGTGTGAGTTCAACAAAATCGGTAGTAAACGTTTGACCCCAAAAATGCCACATTCACTGAAAGACGCCAAGTGGTCTCAGCAAATCACTGCTCACATCACGAAGAGTTGTCATCTTGTCCTGTTAAAACATCACCCTACGATGACAACCAGATTTCAAAGCGACACTCATGCCCGAAATTGCCGCCCGGGCATTAAGCAAATACGATGTCGGATGTCGGTCAAAAACACTTTCGCGTGATTATTGAACATAAATACGGGCGACGTTAGTTTTGTTTAGGTGTTGAGAAGCATGTTGCACAAAAATTGTCTTGCTGACTCACTTCCATTGAGCGTGCCCGCTAGTTTTTTGGTGGTCGTGACCGACACTAGAGTTATTGTAAAGGTCCCTGGCGTCTGGTAGGTGGTATGAGACTGTGTTGCGCAGCCGCTGAATCCTGATGCTGCACTTGTTTATTCTTGGAGAATAAAGTAGGTGAGCGGCGATTGTCGTAACGAAACTGATGATTGCTACGGCGTTGTCACATTGCCTGTTAGTGTTCACATAGCGGGGCTTGAGGAGGACGGAGGTAGAAGCGTGAAATGTGTCCAGCGAAACGAAAAGTGCAACAGACTCACTCACTCATGGTCAACAAAATACTTGTTGGAGACATCGATGAAATGTCCTAAACGCTGGGGACGTGGCCGCTACTGTCAAATTATATTTCGCACCGAGTTGGCTGTGGATGGCCCCAGGTTGAAGCCCCTACTCAAGGGTGGAGAAGCCCTCATCGCAGAAATAAGAACTTCAAGGCGAAACGGCGTTGATGATGATTGGCTTTTTATTGCGCAAGGCTGACTGAGGGCCAAGGGCGCCAAAGGATGGTTAGTTCCTTTGAGTGACATGAAAGCAAAAGTAAATCGTTTCGCTAAAAATAAACAAAGTAAAATGCAAGGTTACGAAGATAACTGGCGTGAAGGGCCAGGTTGTCATGATGCATGATAAAAAATGAGATGTAAAAACTTGACATCAGTGAGAAACTTAAAAACACGCTTGATAAAAAAGATGGTCTCGTTTACTAAAAAATATGAGGGATGAAAAGGGATGTGTTGTCTGTTTATTTGTGGCAAGTGTTTGCGTCGTGTTGTTCCAAGTGCCTTACGATGAAGTAGCACGTGGATCCCGAATAGGGCCTCTACAGAGCCGCTGCACATGCGTCTTGGGGATCCAGTGAGCAGAGCAGGTGGGAGTGTGTTGCATGTGTGTGCCCTATCCGTAATCGAGCCAGGGTAACTTCATTGTGTCGTTTGTATGTGTAAGTGGTGTACGCTCCCAACAGTGTCTTTATAATGTGTACTTTGTTGTCTCTGTTGATTCCAGTGTGCTTGCCATGTTGTACGAAGTGTTGTCTGATGTGTCACTTGAGGTCGGTGTGGGGTATTGTTTTTATGTCAACTGTAGTTGTAAGTGCAGCAGCAGCAGCCATTTGATCTGCAGTCTCGTTACCTGCAATCCCAGAGCGCCCTATCACTCAGCACGCATTCACTGCAAGATTTAACGCATATACAGACATAATAGCATTAATGAGAAGATTGACCCCATGGTTTTCACACTTTTGTGATGATAATGTCTGCACAACGCTAAAGGAATCAGTATGAATTACGGATTTGGGAATTCGATTTAGAATAATATGATTAGCTACAAGAAGTATGCCATAGGCCTCTACCGTGAAGATACTTGCACTTCTATTCATAGTTTTACAGACAATAAAGGTGCCACCATCCTTACCACAGGAAACAGTTGTGGCTGTTTTTGAGGCGTGACTGAAAAATTCAGCACAGTTATATTTGTGCTGTTTATACACTTGTGAATAATTTATCACACAATATCTGGCGAGGCTACCACAGTGCTAGAAATTCAATACCGGCGGTTTTGATGGTATCGGAAAACATAACATCAAGTTCTGACGCTTCCCTTACTCTGAATGGTAAGAGAGCAGGGATGAATGGATGAATAAAAAAGAGCTATGGACGTAACATAAAAAAAACTTACTTGAAAGGATTGTGTGGCATTGACGAGATTTTAAAAGCATAAAGCAGGCCCGTGTATACTCGGTGACGTTTTGGACTAAATGTTTTGCACTCCACATAGAGGCTTTCAACTGGACTAGTCCGGAAGGCACTACGCCCCAAGTGGAGCCCCAGATAAAGCACAGGGTCCAGCATTCTGAGGGATGTTTTAGTGGCTGACCCATCGACAACGCTACCATTGTCCATTCGTGAACCTATTAGGCTGCTTAAACACGTGATAAATGTTGTTTCCTAGCACGAAAAAAATGTGAAGAGAACCTTCAGGGTAGGCACTGTTTTTAGGCATTTATGTTTTAGTTTTTTTATGCGTGGGATAAATTTGAGCTTTCCTTTGAAGATTATC
Source organism: Haemaphysalis longicornis (assembly GCA_013339765.2). Lineage (NCBI taxonomy): Eukaryota > Metazoa > Arthropoda > Arachnida > Ixodida > Ixodidae > Haemaphysalis > Haemaphysalis longicornis. The sequence goes on along the minus strand of JABSTR010003264.1, from coordinate 29,777 downwards.
CCTAGACACTTCTGCTCCTTTTTGGCAAGAATCGACACACCATTAGGTTTTATGTCTGGATCTGGCGGGATGCCACGCCTCTTGGACAACACACAAGTGCGCTTTCCTGGAATAAATTTAAAACCATTGTTATCTGCCCAGCCAGCTAGCTTGCTAACACCAAGCTTTTCTTGGCACTTACTTACAGACAAGTTACCGGATTTAAAGAAAGTTGAATGTCGTCTACATTGATGAACAGGAAATCGATTGTGGCAACGCCTACCTAACAGAATTAATTTTCACAATAAACAGGGTGCAGCTCAAAACGTCACCTTGTGGCACGCCATTTTCCTGCCCATAAACCCTTGAGAGTGCGGTTCCAACTGGCACTCGAAACGCTCTTTTAGACATGGAACTGGCAAGCGTGTGCGTCATGTTACCCGACAACCCAAAGAAGAACCGCATGGCAGCACCTTCCAGTTCTCTTCCGCAAGCCGTCTCTGTCCGTCTTGACAGAAGATGACCCGTTTTACATCAGAAGTTCAAGTTGACTCGTTCCTGAGCACCCTTGCCAATGAAGAGGTTGGGCCTTCTTGGTGGAGTGAAATGACCTGTATTACCCATTATTCTGGGGCCCCACCTACGAAGCAGTGAGTGATACCATCTACGAATATGGTGCCATCCGTTTTCAGAATTTATGCGGCACCAAAATTTCCACTTTCCTTGAACGGTTGCTGTTCTGCTTACGGTCCACATTCATTGAGATGCAGGAGACGTATATATGCACACGGAATGTGTTTACATTGGGTCGTGGCTGCCTCCTGTGTTGAGTGATTTTCTGCTTGTCAGCGTGAATAGGTAGTTGCAGTGTGCTCGTTCGGAGCATGGCGTTGCGAAGGCTTCTCGATTCGTTGACTACTTCATGGTTTTTTGCGAAGTCGAAAACAAACCGAGCAACGAAGGATATGAGGACATTTTCCAACGTTCGAGACCACACCTGCTGGGAATACAGGCCTAGGTCCCAAAAAGGCTTTTTGCCCTTCAGTTGAGCGCACAGCAACTTAGTCGAAATGAGAGTTGTCATAGGAGTTCTCGGGAGTGCTCTTTAGCTCTTTACAGGTCTTCTCTTCATCGAGGGCAACATAGTTTTATACCCAGATCCACCGACTCAAGTCTGACGCCTACCTGAGCTAGGTAATGTGCATTTTGGCGTTGAGGTTGATGCGTGAACTGTCTTCAAGACCTCCGGAAAATTTTCCACAGCAGAAGAGACAAAAAAACTGCGGACTTTTTTTTACATCCATGGTGTTAGCTAAGCATAAAGAAGATTGTCAGTAAGGCTGGTGCACGGCTCATACCCTATGCACCTAAAAAACTGAGCCCATGGTGCCAGCGTGTCAGCGCTGAAGCTCCGAAAGTGAGGACATGCCTAAAAAAGCAAAGTAAACGGTTTGCCGACTCTTCTGAAAAAGTCGTTTACGATATCCCATTGTCGCAGTGTGGCCTTACGTACAACGGGCAGACAAAGCACTGCCTAAACGATCGCCTGAGGGAGCATACGTACAATGAAATGTCATTGGCAAGTAGCTCCTTTTCCACAAATTGCCCTTCCAGCGGCTGCTCCCCACTCTTCGATGACTGCGCAATCCACGCTCGCTATCTTGGATAGAGGGAGTAGTAAATTGTTTGGGCCTTTATTATCAAAAAGAAAGAAAACGCATGTGTAAGGGAGCCGTCAGTTGCGCTTCCGGAGAAGGATATAGTGTGCTTGTCGAGAACATATACGCCGTATATCTAAGTGAGGGATTACATTATCGTATTTCAGTGGGATATAAGTTTTTGTTCGTTTTCATTATTTTGTCCTTTAATCTTATCCTATATATATGTTCCTGCTGCACCAAAGCTCCCAGTTGTTGGTCAGGGCTGTGCTTTGTAGTTCGTTACTTTGTCCTGTATTTTCCATGTTTTTTTTTACAATGCAAAATCACAAGAAAACTTTTCTGTCAAATCACCTCTTGTCATCGTCTTCGTTGTCATTTTATTTTTTTTGTGTTATATTTGTTGCTACGTCTAGAAGCTGGCGTGCGTTCACAACAAAACCCAGCGAGGAACATTAGAGGAAACCATGACCCCAACACATTCAATTGTTCTATGAGATCATTTTTCTTTTCATCATTTTTCTCGTCGTTGTTAGTAGGACCTATTGTATAAATTTGAAGGTACACAAGTAGCATAAAATCAAAACCCGCTCCTGTAGAGTTAAAAAACTCAATAAAGTCAATAAAGCGAATGTGTGGTTCTGTTCTTTGCATGGATGCATTAAAATGAGGTTAATGGCACAGCTCACAATCCCATCCAGCGTGAAACACATAAGAGCGATTGCGGGTAAGCTGTTCTTGTAAACAAACGCCTCTGAGAACATAACCAACAGAAACACAAACAAGAAGAAGTTTGTTATTTTTTTCTCTGTGTTACTATTGATGGGTTCCTTTAAGTACAGAGAGCGATGTATTTAAAATTGCCTCTCTCTAACACTTACAGGTTCTTGAGTTAGGAAACATGTTTTGTTGAGTGCGTTTGTCGAAATGCTTTCTAGTCATTGAAGAGGTACGCTTGACGGTTACGGATCATTAAATTTGATATTAAACGCCATTTTGTATTTTTTTGGTCATTTCACTCAGTGTTTAGACCAACACTCCTAAGAAAACCGGATCATTTGTAGGCAAACGAACGAGAGAATTGTATGCATTTATTTTACTTTACTTTGGTTAACCGCTATTTTATTACAAAAACATATAAATTTATTTTAGTTTCTTGAAAACAATGTAACCATAAGGTCCCAAAACCTTAGTTGCTGAGGGTATTTGCCGGCTATGTTTTAGAGACTTCCAGATTTTCTAAAGTGTACGAAAAACTGAGCAAGAGGGAGAGAGAGAAAGGTTTATTTGAGCTTTCTAAAGTGGGCGTCGTTCCCTAGTTCTTGGTATTAGTGAACGTAAGGCATTTGGTTTTGGATGTATTTAGGCTCGTACTCCAGTAATAACATCATTGGTAATGCGATATTTAGGGTAATTTGGTCCTCCGTTTGAATTTGACTTGTAGAGCTCATACAATCTACGTAATAGTTCAACTGGACTCGAGATTTTACAAAAACCTGGATATCAGTGCTATTCGCCAAGAATTTTAAAGGCGCAGGGACCAAATCTTGTGGTTCACCAAATTATGTATAGAGCCTATGACACACGGGAGTACATACAGCTACGCAATATTACTCTATTTTATTAAACCGCAATTTCCAGAGATGAAGGTGCCGTCAATACTCAAAATCAAGTTCTGTAAGTAGATCTTCCTGTGGTACCGAGTGGAACGCCTTAGAAACCGTAAAAATATGGTGTGGAGCTGACTGTAGTGTACCGCAAAGCTTTCTACCTGTATCAGCGATCGACTCGTTCGTGTCGTGCTGGACAAGAAACTCCCAACGCGGATTAGGAGAGAGAGGGCTATTTTGACCCCCGGAGGACAGTGTAGAGGCGCGGAGATAGGGCGCTATTATCCAGTGTTCCCAACGCGCAGCTGCTTGCTCGCAGCAGCGGGTGCGTTCGAGGAACTGCTTTGTCGTTTGCTTTAGCGAGGTTGTTTTTGGCCTGTTGTGGCGTGCTTCGCGTCCAGTGCGAGCTTGCTCCGCCCGGATTAATTAACTTGTTCAACACCACCTCCTGGGTACCCCGGACCCGATGGAATTAAATGTTCTCACGGCAAAGATACGTTAAGGATTGATTTGCAGGGCGGGAAAACAAAATGTAAAGACCACATAAAGAGATGTGGCTGCTAGAGAAACGCTGCCTTTTATGCACTGCTTGCCACGAATAGAACTCCGTTTTCTAAATTGGTGAATACTCATTTGGTTGTGTATTAACAAGTATGGCAATGGGCGAAAAGACCAACTGGTCCCGACCAATAGCGATTCTAAAAGTGTTCTTAGCTTTCTCGGAATTCTAAAATTTACTAAAATAATTAGGTTTGATTGGTATAAACAAGAATCACCAAGTTAACGTGCCGAATTGTTTCCGTGTTTGCGCTTGTGTCGCGCGGTGGTGTAACCACAAGCTAGCACATCAGGACGAATAGTTTCCGCTATTTCAGCCTTCAAAATACGCTCTTCTCCGTTTTCTCTCACTTCCGATCCACGCGCGACCGGGCTACAGCGGCGGCATCCGCAGCTCTAGCCCGGCCGTGGCCAACCTTGGTGCGTTCGGGATACCGCCCCCTCGAATTCCAGGTATCAGCAGGCAGAATCTCCGGTTTCCCTCTTTGTAGGGCCACTTGTATCTATTCACGTTTGACGTCGCATGGGCAATAGTTGTGCGTGCAGTTTAAAGCTTTGCTTTCCGACCACCTTAACCGCATGAATTGAAGCCAATTTTTTTGTAGCGGCGAGAATGGTTTCTCACACATCAGCAGAACGGTAATTCAGCCCTAATCAGGGCAGGAACACTTTCACTTGGCTAATCCCGAGTTACACAAAGTACAAGGATTACATAGAAGGCAAACATCACGCAGCTGTCAACTGAAACACGTGCTATGGAAAGCCATTCACGCAATTGGCATAAATGACTGTTACGGACAAATATAATGTCGGATTATTATATAAGATTATAACGAAGATGTCGCGTTAGCGCAATATACAAAAAATGTATGTGCTTTACGAGGTTAACGTTTATGCGAAGAGCGGCAAGCTACCCCCAAGTGAATAAATGTTGCTTGTATTGAGGCTAAGCACCGACATAGAGTGGTGCACCTGTCACAGACCCCGGTAATTCAGAGTTCGCCGCTTGGATCAAATACAAGAAGCGTTGCGGCCATCTTCTAGTCACCCTTCCAATAAACCACATTATATATTTGATCGATGTGCAGTTTTTCCACGGGGATCCACCAATAACTCAAGGGCTAGAATCTTACTCGCCAACAGCCTTGGGCCCAATATGTCCTTGGGCGCTTTTCGCTAAGGCGACCCTGCTATTTGCACCGGCAGAGATCATGACAATTGACATTACTGTCTGTTTTTATACGACACAGTGAGCCCCCGCAAAAATAGGACGACAGAGTGAAACTCATTAAAGTCATCTTTGAGTGTGCAATTTCGCGAGCATGTGGTTTCAAAAACACTGAAGGAATATACTTTCCCCATCTCCTTTTCAAACAAAAGGTCATTGAGTTTTCAGTTGCGTGTGCTATGCCAGCTTCGGATGAGGAATGCCTACGTACACAAGCTCAGCACGCGAATGAGGCGCGCACAAGGTATGTCGAGAATGCTGTCGACCTCTTAGCTTGTGCACAATGCGATATCTGAGCCCGAAAAAAAAAGGTGAGTTTTGAATGGCATCGCCGAATGCGCTTTTCAAGAGTTGCTCCTAAAGATCAGCGGACAATTGGCGATATCATTACACGGTGTCTCATCTACCCCACAATTTGGAAACAACGCACTTTACCAGCGAACACCCGTCACCAGTTAACGCGCAAAGCAAGTGCCACCAATCTCACCTTGCGCCTCTTCGTCCTGGCATCGAAGAATTTGTGCGGGAGGCGCATTTATCTCAATTATTCTGGCTTCCATTTGTACCCACGGATACATGTCACTTGGCTGCGGCCACACGTCGCGGGACTCCAGAATATATTGTCGAGGCGCTTTCGTTAGCCCGAGAACTTACATTCTCGGCCACGCATTTGGTAGCGCCCACGATCCACTTCAAAGTTCGTCGTAGTAAATTGTAACGAAAACGTCGGCGTCAAATTCCTGTTCCGTGAGACTCCCCTGAATCTGGCTGTCCAGCTTCCGCAAGGCTCGCTGCTTGTCAAGAATGATGTCCAGAAGCGTCTGCAAGTCGAGAGTCGGTGCCACCGGGTTATGCAGCAGCGTGTCGAGTGCCGTCATTTTATTCGTGACTGTGGGGCGGAGGACTCCGCGGCGGCGACGAAGCGATTCCATGGCTCGAGTCGGTGGGACCGGACGGCTCGGGGTTTCAGCACCAGAAAATGTGTAGCGAAGGAAGACCAGCGTCTTCTATCAATCTGGCGATTGAGTAAATTTTGCGAGGTAGTGAGTTCCTCCACTCCTCATCTTCTTCTCCTCCTACTGTCGCCTCCTGCCTGCGCAATTATATTTATCAGCAAGTCCTGTTCAGACGAACAGGCATCTTGACAGGCCGGCGACAACTAGAGAAGTATAGGCGCCTATTGAAAAGCTTCCTGAAGAGTTCCGGATGGTTGGACAAATTAGGAATTATCCGCCGAAAAATGAACATAAGTCTTCTTTTTTAAGGTCTTCTTTCACTACAGGACGTATTTACATATCCTCTACTCTGGCGCAGTTTTGACTCCCTCGTTCCAACTTAGGTGTACGTTGATGCAACTGATGTTTGCCTGAGCACTGGCATCCATTAACAAAAACCGACTTTCAAGAACGCATATTTGCATATGAGAGCCATACTATCACAAAAAATAAGCGACATTATTCGGTAAAAAAAGAATGTTGTGAGAACGTTTTGGCTTTTACCAAGTTTCGCCCCTACCTCGTCGAAAGTCTGTATAGCGTCGTTAAGAACCATCATGCACTCTGTTAGATGTGGTTACTAAAATATAAATATACCGACTTGCCTGTTTGGTCCTGGTAGTATAATAGTACAATATTTGCGTTTCCTATTGATCCGCAGGCAACCAAATGGGCTTGACTGCTCTTTCTTGATCGCCTTGTGGAGTCAGAAAATAAATACCTTCCCTCGATGAACGGCATCACACTCTCAATTGATATATGCGACATAGTCGCCGCGTTTCGCGTATATTACTGCGTAACGACGCTGCTACACACAGGACGATGAGGAAGAAGAACTTTTCCTATGAACTAGCTGCTCTGATGCTGGACTACCTTGTTTTCTAAGCTTTATCTGAGTGGTGTAAATATTTTGATATCTGATTCACATCTGGTTTGCGATGGCTAGTGCTTTAAGTAGTCGATGCTTGCGGAGATAGTGGCTCGTCATTTTTAGATATCGTGGTTCTTGTGAGCCAAACCTGGCGGATAATAGTTGCCGTCGTTGTAGATGGGCGAGGAAGCATGGCCTGCTGGCTTGAACGAGCCGGAACCGGGCACCAGAAAAGGGTAGTGGTGGCTGAAGAACAAGGGCACTGTTGCAGTCTGTAGCAGCAGGTCCTGCGGTGGGAAGAGGACGTGTGTGACCGCGTTCATAGCGGTGTCGTCCCCAAACTGGCTCTGATTGTCTGTTCTTTGAGTAGTGGATGCCGAGCCCTGGCTTACATACTGGCTCGTCGTTGGTAGATAGCTTGGTGCGTGCGAGCCAAAATTGGTAGAAAACAGGGGCTGTCGTTGTCCAAGAGAGAGGGAGGATGATTAGCTCTTTTGAACCAGCCGGAACCGCGCACCAGAAAAGGGAAATTGCGGCTGAAGGGCAATTGCACTATTGCCGCCCAAAGCGGCTGAACCTGCTGCCATGCGCGGCAATAGCGGCGTCACAGCGGCCTCATGCCCCGCTCACAGTTAAGAATGAAACGAAAGAAGTGCCCCAAAGAGAATGTAATACTCGTGAAGTGCATCGGAAGCCCGAAAGGCACACGTCTTTCGTCATAGAGTGTCGAAACGCGCATTCAACAGCCATTGTCGAAAAGCTTGGTTCTTTAACGAGTGAACAAGGCGGCGGGCATCGGGTGACGACACTTCTTATATGTCCAGAGCAAGCCAATGACTACGAGAGACACGAAACGAGCATTGTTTCGACGTGGGGGCATGCTGCGCGTACATTCCTTGCGCAGTTGACATACGCACAACGTCGTTCAGACTCGTAGTTGAAGAAATGAACGCTGGAAAATTAACAGTGCGGAGCATCCAAGCGGGGCCGTAAACGCACTACTACAATACCGTGGTCTAAAGTCAATGCACTGCATATCTTGCGTTCATTTTTTCAATTGTCTGATTTTCTTCAAGACCTTACTCAATGTTTCGTACATATACGCATTATTTTAACAATGCGTATGTGTTTACGAAGTCGTGTTTTATAATGAGAAAGAAGTCGCGTTCCTTGGGTGGCTAATGGTAAGGAACCAGGCCACGCATCGTGTTTGTATATTAACATAGGATAATTCACTTCGCCCAATATAGGGCGCTAAAATTATTCTAGAATAAGTTTGCTGATACGCATAACAACAAGGAAAAGGCCGCTTGCCAATTCTACATGACATTTGATATGACACAACGAACTTCAGTGGTAACTAAGGGCCGGCACCGGATGAAGGGAAAAGACCACACTGGTCCGTTGTACACAAAAGGACGAGTAGGCTTGACTTGGCGCACCCTCCCTGCATTATTTTTTTCAGCAGTGATAAAACTAGCGTTTAGGTACAATGACGTTTTACGACACCGAAAGCTTACCGTATGATAGCGTCACCATGGCTTTCGCTCTAGCTGCGTCGACTGCGTCGCAATAAAGACTTCTCGGCCAACAGAGTTGACTGAGGTGGGCTGATGAGATCGCCTTATAATAGATAAAAGCCTGTAAATGGCAAGGTCAAGTGGTATATAAATCCAGCATAAAACTGCGTGCAAATTTACCTTCTGCAGGTGGTTCGATTCATTGACTGAATGAATCTTTATTTAAAAAAAAAAAGAGGGAGAAAACAAGGTGGTTATTCCCATTCCAGGATTCCAATGACCTCGAACGCTGTTATGGCTCTCTCTACTAACCATCGCTGGCAGGCTGGGTCAACGCTGCCTCGGGTGGCGTCCCATCGCTCCCTTGACGTGTTTGTGAGTGGGTGTAGTGTTTTTGTGTACTGGCATTCCCATTGGGAGTGGTAAGCGTCCACCTTCTCCCGGCAGTGCGGGCAAAATGGAGAATATAGGGTGGGGTACCAGCACTGCAGTCTAGCCATTGTGGGTAGTGCGTCTGTCTCTAGTCTCCTGCTCTTCGTTTTTAGTGAGCCTGTTTTGTGGTGGTAGAAATGTCCTTTATTTAAGTCTGAATATGCTTAAATATTCGGTGAATAGTACGCTCACCATGCCCCAAAGACGGGGATTGGTAGAAGGGGCCGGTATAAGAAGACATCCGGCTGTGGCATCGACTGCATCGTTCCCCTTTTGTTCCGGGCGTCTTGGCATCCATGTGATGAGCACATTTCTCTCTGGGTGCTTACGAAACATTTTGTGGGTCATTATGAAGACATTCCATGTATCAAGTTTCTACAGGCCTCTTGCAAATCAGTTCAATATAATTCCCTGTGGTTGGAAGCGATTTCTAGGGCGATGGCTGCTTCTTCCTCTTGGATGGCAATTTCTGTCGTTAGGGCAGTCGAATTTACAAATCTTCCATCCAGTGTCGTAACTATCACTACCATCTTTCCGCTTTGATAACCAGTGGCGTCCACATATATTGTGTGTCCACCTGCTGTCTCATAGTCGCCCCTGGGATTCAGCCCTGGCTCTTCTCCTGTCGGCGTTATGTCATCATCATCATCATCACAGCCTATATACGCCCACTGCAGGGCAAAGGCCTCTCCCATTATTCTCCAATTACCCCGGTCCTGTGAAAACTGCGACCAATTGATCACCACAAACTTCTTCATCTCATCTGCCCATCTACCTTTCTGCAGCCCTGGCACCGCCTTCCTCCTCTAGGGATACACTCTGTTGCCTTTAATGACCACCGGTTATCTTGCCTTCGCATTACATGCCTTGCTTACGTCCATTTCTTCTTCTTAACTTTATACGATGTGCCTTAGGCACGCGTTTGTTCCCTGACCTACTCCGCTCTCTTCTTGTCCCTTAATGTTACACCTATCATGTTCTGCTTCATTGCCCTCTGAGTCGTTCTTAATTGAAGTTGAACCCTCTAGGTGAGCCCCCACGTTCCTGCCCGGTAGGTAAGTACCAGTAAGATGCAGCTGCCATCCACTTTCTTCTTCAGAGACTATAGTAGGCTGCCATTCACTATCTGAGAATGTCGGTCATGTGCACTGCACCTCATTCTTATCCTTCTAATTGTCTCTGCCTCAAGGTTGGGACCCGGGGGCATAACCTGGCCTAAGTTGATAGAATAGCTTCCCAATTGCACTGCCTCCCCACCTATTTGAAACTGCTGTGCTGTCCCGAGGTTATTTATCATTACTTTCGTTTTCTGCATATTAATTTTCAGGCCGATGGTTCTACTCTGTTTGTGCAGTGCCTAAAGCATGCCTTGCAACTGTGCATCTGTGGTGGTGCATCTGTGTTGTGCTTCTGTGGTAAGGGGAGGCCAATCTGCACAGCTCAATTTACTCGATGTCTTTTCCACCCCTGGCAGCAGGCGGACCGAGGACCTCTGCTTCATTGCGCCAGTTTGGTTGGCCGGACGTTCACTCTGTGCTTTGTCTTTCCACGCGTTACTTTCCCGGTCTGGGCTTGTGTTCGTAGCTTTCCGGGAATATTTTCGGTGGCGTCATGTGGAGTGGCCACGTTATGACGAGAGTCCATGCGTCGTTGAAGTCGACGTAAAAGTCCTCAACCGTACCTGCTTCCTTGCCCTTGATTGGCTTCTTCCTTCACCGTTTTTTCGTTCCTGTGTTCACCCTCGGCCGTCTTCGACGGCTTGTCTGGGCGGCAGAATTTCAAGTGGCATTTCTTTGCATTCTTATGATGGCGTTCCTTGCATAGTGCGCATACGCCAGTACACGGGTGTTCCTCCGCGGGATTGTGGCAGCAGTGTTTGCAGCTTGTGTGTTCTCCACCCATTCCGTCCTTCCTACGCAAGGGATGCAAGGGACGCAAGGGATGCTTCTAGAGGGACGCATCTCCTGCGGCTGCCATCTACAGCGCATGACCGGCCGACTGCATCACCATCAAATCAGATCATCGCCGCCTGCCCTGCCCTTTGCTGGACAAGAAGCCTACAAAACAGAAGTCTGCAGCGCATCGTGCTTCAGTGTGGCAGCAGTGTTTGCGGCTTGTGTGCGCTCCACTCATCCCGTCCTTCCTACCCAGGTTGGTGCGTTGAACTAGCGTTCTTTTAAACTAGCTTTTTTTGCCGTAAACACTGCTGCCCTCAAGTTGCTTGTGACAGCCCGTAGACACGCCGACTAACGCTGAGCTGGCTAAAGAAATCGAAGCGTTTCGAGCTGAAATGGCCGTGATGCGTGAAAGTATGAAATTATTGAATGAGATCTGTGAAGGCGCGAAGAAGGAAAACGGAAATTTGATCAAAGAAAACAAGTTCCTGAAGGTTAAAAACAAGGAGTTGGCTAAACATCTGAGCGAACTTGAGCAATATTCACGCTCTAACAACGTGGAAATAAGAGGAGTGCCCGTCCGAAAGGATGAGAACTGCCTTGAGATCGTGCAGGAAATCGGGAACAAAGCAAAATGCCCTATCGGGGCAGCAGACATTGACATCGTTCATCGTGTTCCTGTCAAAAATGGAATACCACACATAATTGCTCGATTCTGCATGAGAGCCAAGAGGGCCAATTTCTGTGGAAAAGCACGGAAGGCGCGTTTAAACACTTCCGACATTGGAATTCAATCTCAAAAAGACGAACCCATTTTTATCAACGACCACCTCACTCCAGAAAAAAAAAACGACTGTTCGCGCAGGCTCTGACCCTAAAGAAAGAAAAAAAAACTGGAAATACCTCTGGACAGACAACGGTGTTATCAAGGCCAGGAAAACCCACGAAAGTAAAGTGCATCGCATCGCTGACACGGATGACCTGACAATCATATCGTAGGCATGCCAACTGGTTAAGGAGCACTTTTGGTTTCATTATGGCTTCAGATGTCCTCTCTTGCGCTGAAGCAAAACAACTTCTTGAGCAATCACCCGCATTCTCGCTCGTGCATCTAAACACTCGCAGCCTTCGTAGGCATTATGACGACCTTGTAGCCTTCCTTTCCATTGTCGAACACTCATTTTCCGTTATTTGCCTATCAGAGACGTGTTTGTCGGCAGAAGAAGGGGATCTATATGCTTTGCCAGGCTATGAATCTGAATATTATCACCGTGTCACAAATCATGGTGGCGGATCTGCAGTACTAATAACTTCATCAATACCATACAAGCGCCGTCAGGATCTGTTCTTTGACAATATTACTTGTGAGTCTGTTTGGCTTGAAGTAGAAGCTTCCCCTCTACCATTGAACAATCGCCATACAATCATTGCATCCATCTACCGTTCTCCCTCATCCTCGAATTCCGAGTTTTGCCTGCAGCTTGAAAGAATCCTTGCTACTCTAACCATGGAAAACAAAAACATTATTATTTGCGGTGACGTCAACATAAATATCCTTGATACTAACACTCCAGTTTGCTTGGAATATGTTCGCTGTTTTCTTAGTTTTGGCCTACAATCTCTGATTCACTCTCGACTAGATGTGATATGAATGGGTCTAACACATTAATCGACCATGTACTGTCGAATATCTTTGCTGATTCTAAGTCCGGGGTTATTGACTATTTATTCACCGACCACTATCCTGTATTTTTCTGTCTTGATGCCTGTATTCCCCATAAAAAATAAGCATAATACCAAGACAGTATTCAACTCAGCGGAATTTGTTGAGATAGTGCGTAATGCTGACTGGGACTTTGTTGCACAAGAAGAATGTGGCGAGGAAGCGTTTAATGAATTTTCGGCAAAAATAAGCGCATTCATTGCAGAATGCACAACCACAAGTACCGTCATACATTGGTTTCGCACGCCTAGAAACCCATGGATAACTCCTGGTCTCTTGCATTCCATATCTAAAAAGGAAAACATGCGAAAAAAATTAAAATCTCAGCCTTCAAACAGCTCTCTAAAAACGCGCTTAAAAAGATATTCAAATCTACTTTCAATGCTGCTCAAGAGGGCCAAACGCGAGTATTATGAAAAACAAATAGATAAGAACGGTAATGATACCAGGAAAAACTGGCAGTTAATAAAAAAATTCTGAACAGCAGCGAGACCACATGCTTATCAAAAATAACGGTTGATGGACGTTCCCTTACCGAGCCACTCGATATCGCTAATGCTTTCAGTGATACTTTTGCATCAAATTCCCCCGATTCACTAGTTGACCTTCATTTTCCCATTCTATCTCGTTCACCTCAGTCTTTTTACTTACGTCCTACATCTGCAGGACGAAGTCTTTCAAATCATGTCATCTCTTAAAACCAAAGGGCCAGGCTTAGATTCCATTCACCCGTCTAAGATAAAGCTCGTGGCACGTGAACTGTCTCCTATTTTAGCTGAAATAATTAACAAATTGTTCAAAGCAGGTGCATTTCCTGATGCTTTAAAGGTAGGAAAGATAACACCTGTTTTCAAAAAAGGGCGATCGTTTGTCAACTAATAATTACCGTCCGATTTGTGTACTTCCTTTCTTTAGCAAAGTAATCGAAAAGCTTTTTTACTTGCGTTTGATGTGCTATCTGCTTAAATTTAACCTACTCTCTCCCCACCAATTTGGTTTTCGACCTGGCTACTCGACAGAGCTCGCCTTGCTCAGCTTTACTGACCGAATTAAACAAGCCATAGACGATGGATTACTTACTGGGGCAGTTTTTATTGACCTCACGAAGGCTTTCGACACAATTAACCACCGGATCCTTCTGTGTAAACTTGAATCTTTCGGAATTGTGGGTCCCGCTTTGCAGTTCATTCGCAATTACTTAACAAATCGCTCACAGGTAGTTTATGTCAATAACATTGCGTCATCTGCTAAGCCAGTTACCATGGGCGTCCCTCAAGGTTCAATCTTAGGCCCTCTTCTATTCCTACTTTTTATTAACGACCTACCTAGTTCCCTTAACCATACTAACTGTCTTCTTTACGCCGATGACACTACTATTTTTACATCCCAGAAAACAACTGCTGAACTTGAAAGTAGCTTAAACTCCGATCTCTGTAATATTTATCAATGGTGTGTTAACAATCATCTTTATATGAATCCCTCTAAAACTACATTTGTGGTGTTTTCATCCGCACAGAACACATTTCCCTCACCAGTTTCCGTATCTCTTAACAACCATATTATTTCCGTATCGGATCATGTGAAGTTCTTAGGCGTAATACTAGACAAGCATTTGAAATATAACTATCATGTACTCTCAATATTAAAAAAAGCTTCTTTGGCATTCATGTTCTCATTAAAGCCCGCCCTTATTTTCAGTCACGCATTATTTTATCATTATACTATGCATATATTCATAGCCATCTTTCCTATTGCATTTCATCCTGGGGTAATACATATGCCAGTCACCTGGAGCCCCTTCTACATCTTCAGAAACGGGCACTACGTCTGATCGCCTTCGCTCCATTTCAATCGCCTTCTACGCCACTCTTTATTTATTTTTCCGTGCTTCCAATTAATCTTTTATTCACTCTAAAGTTAGCTATATTGATGTACCGCCTCATTTATCATGGTCTATGTGTTTCAGGGCTATCCACACAACATCTTGTCAATACTAATAACACCAGGTTTTCAGCCTGTCACAATTTCCTTCTCCCTAAAGTGCGTAGCAATTATGGAAAACTAACTCTTAAATTTACAGGTGTATCCGTATGGAACAACATACCACTTGAAATAAAGTTATGTCCCACATTCTATTCGTTTCGCAAAATGTTTAAAGAGTACCTAATCACAAAACGTGTTTCTAAACTCTGCCGTCGTGCCTTACTCCTAATTTTAGTATTTCTTTTACTCACTATACCACTTGCTGTTACACAGAACTTTTCTTGCCTTGTTGTTATGAAATTTTAACCATTCTTTGTTTAATTCGTACAAAGTGTTTTTCACTGCTTGCTGCATTGTTATCGCACTTGACTTATTCTCTAACGGAGGTCCCCCCGACAGTTTTCTAACTTCGGGACCTCCTCTGTACTGTAGAATTTTATTCATGTAAATGTATGCATTCCTGAAATAAAGTTTGATTGATTGATTTGATTGATTGATTGATTGATTGATGATTGATTGATTGATGATTGATTGATTGATTGATGATTGATTGATTGATTGATTGATTGATTGATTGATTGATTGATGATTGATTGATTGATTGATTGATTGATTGATTGGGGCCGCCCACTAAAAGCGCACGCATTAGCTTTCGGTTTTGGCGATACATCTGGCCTGTGCCCCAATTCCCCTCAATTGAAACACACCGGTCTGTTTCTCCTGTAGACGTAGCATCTCGTTTCTAGCCATTCGTATGTCTCTGTGTAGGGGACCTTGCTCCCGGTGAAGACGATCATGGCGGAATTAGATTTTCCTGTCTCATGGCGCCTAAGATGTTGAATATCGGAGTTTGGATTTCGCTTTCAATCTGGCCGTTGCTGGCTTGGAGACGGACACCGTGGATAATGCCAGCACACGTCGGTCCGTAGCGTAGGGTATGCGGCGATTTGTTCCAGCTAAGCGAATGAGTTGTATTTCCGAGAGTTCGACTGCGTCCTCTTTGTTCACTGTACATGCGATGATTATGTTCTATTCATTTATATTTATTAGTGGCCATTCACGTAGTGGCACGTTTGGGGCCTCCGTAATGCTTCTCACGATTACTCTTTTAGAGCCTTTGAGTCTTATCGTGGTCTTGTGCTTCTTCACAATCTTGTACGCAAAGTTGCACCGACTTGGTATTTTTGGAAGTTTTAGTTTTTCACCAACCAGTGTTTTGACGGGTTCCGTTTGCTTCTTCCACTGGCAAGACTGAGTGCTGCTTGTCGTCGCCGTAGCTGCGTTTACTATTCCGGGTCTTACTCGGAGGTGCCATGGCGCGTTGGCGGGCGCTGGTGTGAGGCGTGCAGGTAGCTATATTTCATCGCCGCCGGGTGGCAACCCCTTGTTAAGGCAATTGCAGAAGGTTTCATCTTATTCTCGGGCAATCCGAAGTTCTTTGGCGGGGTTAGGCCTGGCACTACGCCCGACTGACCAGCCGAACTGCCTTCACGCGGGGTGCCGTCGCTGTCGTCGTGCAGGGCCTACATAGGTCTGGCTCTATCGCGAAAATTTCACAGTCATATATCGCAAAAAGTTGGGACTCGCCGGCATTGAACTTATACACAGCGATTTCTGCATTTTAGAATGTGCGCTACCTCACTTTTCATTCTGATGCAGGCATTCTTTTCAGCGATGAGACGTGCAAAGGTGCACTGCTAACACGAGTTGCGGCCGAATAATCTATATCAAAGCTGTAAGCGACACCCATAACGATTAGCCATGCAACGTCATGGAATTCGCAGGCGTTGCTCTAAAAGGAGTAAAAACAGAGACAAGTGAAATGCACTTAACCACTCGCTTTATTACTTCAAAAGAAATTCTTTGCTAAGGTTAAATCAATGCATGGTTTATGAGCCGTGGTTGGTTCAGGTGTAGTGATGGAGCACATAGGTGGCCGATGGGGGCGACGAGACCAGCGGCAGAGACGAAGTGAGATGCCATGCGTTAAACTGAGCCCCCTTTATAATAAATATTATACTATTATTATAATTTTTCTTCTACTTCTTCTTATTATTATTATTATTATTATTGTAAGTAGTAGTAGTAGTAATAATATTATAACTCGAGGGCATGCACAATGCGCGCGCACGGCCGCTACACGAGCCGCGTTTAGAGCGCACAGTGGCGCGAGATGTCGCATGACGCCGTAACGTCGAATTAAGGGAGAACGCAGGGGGTAAACAGGCACATGTGTTTTGTGAGTGCACCGTCTGTCTCGCCGTCTCTGCATGGGCTTGTAGCTCAAGCGGTTAAACAATGGGCTCTCCTTTTGTTTCTGTTGGATTGCCGGCTGCGCCAGTAACTCTTGTATTTGTTCGCGGCGAATTTCTGTTGACATCAACAATCGCTACGGATCCCTTGAAGGCTAGGAGTAAAAATATTTCCTATAAAAAGATTCCCTTTTCGTCGGGTCCTTTCTTGTCCTTTCCTTTCCTTTCCAAGTCAGGTGCTATGTTGTGGCGCCACGTTGGATTTTAACTCTTTCGGCACCGCCCGAAAAAGTGATGAAAAAGTGAGGTCTCGCTACAAATTTTTTATTACATAAAGCAAAGCACCAGACTACCTTAGCATATACCAAAATGTAGCTAATTATATGTTCTTTGACATACTATACCAAGTATTACTTCAACACTGACGATAGAACCATGAAAAAATCTTAAAGTAAGAACTTGAAGTTGAAGTTGAAGTTCTTTATTTCAGTCAAGTACAATGGCTGAGGAGGCGGGAAAAAAAGCCGCTGTACTCGCGGCTTGACGGAGCTCCCACCCCCCACGACACAATCAGCAGGGACGTGGCAGAGAAAAAAATCACAAATGCAAATACAAAATGCATACAAACACGAAGCAAGCAAACACAACAACAAAAAAAGAAAATTCCAGCGCAATAAAATATTTGTTTACACCGATTACGCCAAATGGGGGTATTCATGCTCTATTGTAAAAACATTAAAACATTTTCCGCAGGGCAGTGAAAGACGTAGAGCGAATGAATAAATCGTCGAAATCATATTTGTTTAGCGCTAAAGGCAAAGTGTATGATAGAGTGGTGACCATAATTTGGGCGAGCAGGTTTAATGTGCCAGTGTTCATGGTGTCGTGTGTAATGGCAAATTAAGTTCTCGTGTAAGCTAGCGCTATCAGACAGAAAAGTAACATTGTTTTGCATCTGAGTTTTGAATAGTTGGAGAAGGCGGAAGTCGTAAAGGTGATTGACGTTAATAATGCGGTATTTACAAAACAAGGGACTGGAAGATGATAAAGGGGGAACACGAGCAATTGCTCGTAACGCCTGCTTCTGTAATACTAAAAGTTTTTGCATATTTTTGGCAGTTGTGGTCCCCCAAACTAAATGACAGTAGTTGAGGTGTGACTGAAATAGTGCATGGTAAATCAAAAGTTTAGTTTTCGTTGGCAGCATCCATTGCACCTTACGGAGAATACCTACTACACGTGCAAGGCTTGTCTGGATTTGCGCAAAATGGCTGTCCCATAGCATAAATTCGTTGAACCGTACTCCTAAGCTTTTAACAACATTAGCTATTTCAATTACAT
Source organism: Haemaphysalis longicornis (assembly GCA_013339765.2). Lineage (NCBI taxonomy): Eukaryota > Metazoa > Arthropoda > Arachnida > Ixodida > Ixodidae > Haemaphysalis > Haemaphysalis longicornis. Next base: position 11,732 of record JABSTR010003264.1, on the reverse strand, counting down.
CATTCCCAAGCGTGAGGTGATCAACGATGTTGTACTTTACGTTTTTAGCTCTAAAAATATGGCTTTAGTTTTCAGTGAGTTAATATTCACTGCATTTTTCACGGACCATTCGTGTAATTTATACAACAGACGATTAGCCTTAAGTACTAAAATGTTAGCACCAGTACCCGAAAGAAATAAGCTTGTGTCATCAGCATATATGATATACTGAACTTCGTTATCTATTTGAACTAAATCATTTATGTATATATTAAAAAGCAACGGTCCAAGGATACTACCCTGAGGAACGCCGTGTTTTAAAGTGGAATAACCTGATCGATGATTGTCAATAGACACATACTGGAGGCGATTATTTAAATAGCTGCTAATTAGTTCAAGGGCTTTATTTCTAATACCATATACAGACAGTTTCTGAAGGAGAGTGGAATGATTAGTCCTGTCAAAAGCGTTGGAGAAGTCAACAAATATACCAAGCGTAATATTTTTACGTTCTATATTACTGATAATTATTTCCTTTTGACGAAGTAATGCCATCTCTGTGGAGGCTCTAGGCCAATTAACCGAATTGCTTAGACCTTATTACATTGTATTTATCGAAGAAATTGGAAAGGCGCCTGAATAATAATTTTTCGAGACCTTTCGAAAACACTGGAAGAATAGACAGTAAAAAACTTTGTATAAAAACTGCAAAAAAAGATAGAAAAAAGCGTAAATATAAATATTTTAAAAAGAATAAAATTATTTCAGGATATAAAAAATCTAACACAATGCTTTGCTTCTTCATCGCGAAAGTTTGATGCGACTAGGTGTAACTGGTTTTTTGTTTTGTGCGTGATCTCTTTGACACTAGGGCCATGGCTACGTCGTCGCCCAGGTACACGCTGGGCTTTGTCTCGGCGAAAACTTGATCTGTTTCTGCGCTGGTGGCAGGAGATCACCACCATAGGTAGTTAACACCCTAGCGAACAAATATAAACAGCCAGAACATATTTCAAGCGCACATAACTACTCCAGAGACAATTGAAACCGAAACCAACACCCACCATTGAGCGCGATTTGATGTTCCAGGCTGATCGACACCTAAATCCTCACTCGAGCTGAAATCCGATCTCTAAAGCCGCATTCCGACTCTTCACTGCCACTATCATCGTTAAAATCTACAGTAGAAAGCGAAGATATGCGAGACGAGATGAGGCGGATTTCTTATCGCGCTCGCGCGAGTATGACGCCATGTTTGTTTACATTCGAAACCACGGCCCGTCAGAATAAAATATCTGATGCGTTGCCGCCTAGCGATAAAAAAAGAAACTTTACAAAATAGAAAACTATAGTTTTCGAACTATCTCCTAGATGTCGCTAGATGTTCTATCGAGCGAAAATTTCTATTCTGCAGGCTCGTGAAACCAACGATCATATCTGATCGATGGCCTATGGAGCGGTCCCGAAAGATTAACCGCGGTTGCTCGCGCGCTATGTAGTGTTACGTTCCATTATACATGCAGAGCACGAATATGATCTTGTCGCCGATTTGTTCGACGTGTTCACGTTGTGCGCCGATTTGTTCGACGTGTTCACGACGTGTTCCCTGTCGATATATGAAGCGCTGTTTTCGGACACTTATGACGTGAATCACAGCGCGTGCTTTTATATTGTAAAACTGGGATCGTCCTCACTAACCAGAAAAGAAAACGGTGGCATCACAAATGCAGCAGAGAGTAAGTCAACATGATTATCCGAGGTCGGCTTTTGTGGAGTTATATTGACCGGAAAGGCCAGGAGTAACGCCCAAGATAGCCGCCGAACCCACCAAACCGATCGCCATATTCACCAGTGACTCCGGGTTTCAAAAACCAAACCTTGCCCAAGAGAGTTTCCGGTTTTGACCACAAAGGTTGCTAAGGTTCCCAGGTTACCCACCTCAAGTTTTAGGATACCTACCTAAATTTCTAGCGGGATTTATGCTGGGATGTGCGATGAGGAGGGCACTGTGGTGGATTGGTGTGGTGGTTTTTGTGCATTTGCAAGTATTCGATGAAACACCATTATAATACAACACCGGCCCAGATAGCAGACAAGCCAAATTTATAATGCCCATATTTCGACCATGGTGGGTACGTTGGCGGCTAAGCTCTCCCGTAAAGGATTCGTTTGCGGTTGTCAGAGGTTTGGCGTATGATTTTCAGGCAGTTTGGTCTTTGATCATTGTCTGTTCTGGCTATTAGTGGTTTGAACTTTGATCATTCAAGCTTTCTAATAATTGCCACGGTTTTGTCTTGGCACTGGGGTATTTTATTTTCACAAGTAAGAAAGCTTCCCGTTTCAACCGTCTTCTTGGTTAGAGGATGGGCTTCTGATAAATTGATTTCTTTATTTTCAGCGAAAAATCTGTTGTTAATAAAATGTACAAACTCGGCAACAAGTTTTGTTTAGAATCAGCCTTATGTAATCCCAATTTTATTAGTACTAATAGGTGGACAGCAAATTTGAAGCATTTTGTTTTTTTGTCGTTTCAAAATTTCTTGGATTACTTATACATACTAACGTTCATTCGAGGCGAACCCAAGGCGTATATAGGTAACTAGTGGTAGTTCTTGGCGATTCCCGCGTTGGCAGCTATGCTATTAACCTGAATTCGTCGCAGTTCATGTTGAGTTTTTTTGTCATAATTTATTATTTCACCGTAGAGTAGCACGCAGTTGGGAACTCCCAGCTGCTGTCAACACATTGTTTCTTGTAGGCCTGCGGTCATGGCAGAAACGAAACAGGTAAACTTAACAAACTACGTAAAACCTGTATCCTAAATCTTGTGTATCTTATTCAGAACACTGCGTGCATTTTGCGAAAGAAGCCGTACCGTCTTGAGAGATTCTCGTTATTTGTTATCGTGGATATGCTTGTTCTAACGTGTGGGCCGATAAAACGGCAGTTCGGGTTGCGCAGGCGCAGTGGATGTGGACAACTCTACTTTGCAATTGCTCCTTGTGTCCCATACGTACAGCGTGTCATCACCTTTCAGGTTATCAAAGCGAAACGAAATCTTACAACTACTGCTTTTTTATTCAGATGCACGAAATATTACAACTACTGCTTTTTTATTCAGATGCGGAATGCCATAATTTTCCTCGAACATCCTGAATGTTTTTTTAGAAAATCTTTCAGAAAAAAGTTATATCTGTGCCGTTTAATTTGATGCATGACACCATACCCTTAGATTTGTCTATGTAGTTGAAAAATCTAAAAATGATGGGAAGATGTTGCTGTGTGTGTTTTGGGCCCATTTGGTGAATACGCTCTATGAAGTTTATTTCGATACCTAGAATCTTTCTACAAAATTTGTTCGCTGACTGCCCGCTCGACTCCTTCTGGGTCCTCCTCTCGATCTTCCTTTTAATCCACCTAATACAACGTTGTTGCGACGGCTTCTATTTTTGAGGTCATGTACCTTTTCGCCAAACCAAAGAACTAGCTTGTTCGTTTTATTGAAAGCTTCGTCCACTTTCTTCAACATTGCCTCACATTTATCAACTCGACGCAGTTCTTGGTGAATATTGGTAATCCTGGTTTGAATACCCTCGACATCCAATACTACCTCTTTCAATAAATATTTCAGAGAAGCCACAGTCTTATTCGTCTTTGTTTGCGCTTTCGAAATTTTCAGAAGTAATTTCCTGCTTAAGTGCGTCTCTCATCGTAAATCAGAAGGGGGACCAGGATCCAAGTTTATATCTCCGGATGTTAACAACAATCACCTGCTCAAATGCGGACAGTCACACACTAGACCAAGAAAAACTGGGGACTTAGCGACACCTTAAATATCAATGAATCAACACTAATAAAAGTAGTGAAATAGATGTCACCAACCAGGAATAAAATAATCGGCATCACCATTCTTGTTCAAGCAGTGTAACCTGTACCAATGAAAGGATCTTGCAAGGGCGTCCAATATTTGTGCCTCAATTTGTCGGTATCTGTTGATGTCACCGAACCGATATTGTTTACGCTTGATGCACGTGGGGCGCAGTTTTGTGAAGGAGCTATTGCGGTGGCATGATGACCAGGTCATAAGATGCATGCTCCTGATAAGTCCTCTAGAAAGTAGGGTCAGGTGATCCGAAGCCGAAAAGCGCGCACCACGCAATCTGGAAAATTAGAGCGCTTCCAGTCTGTGAGAACGGATGACCTGCAAAGCTGCACACCCTCCATGGAGTGCGCAAAACAAAACACGTTTGTAATATGCGACTGAGCATGCTACCTAGCCTATTATCTGAAGTAAATTTTGAAAGAACCAAGCTTTCTTCTAGCAGACTGACGTAGAGGTGTATGTTTCACTCCCGCATCGTAGACATCATAGGTAGCATGACACGCCAACACAATTCACTTTACCACTGATGACACTTGACAGGTCGCAGTCGGCTATGTGACGGCCACGTTTAAACATCAGGCCAACACAATCGCCATGCCATCAGTAAGAGCATGCAAACTTTGGCAGCGCGTGCCGGTCCCCTTTCCCTTCACTCCCATTCAGTGCTTGCATAAAACGGGCAGCGGTCATGAGCCGGTGCTTAGATGTGAAAGGCGCTGTCGAAAATGTCGCACAAAAACTCCTTTGCGGAACGCGTGATATTGGACCACGTCGGTGTTGAAGGCGAGCCAGTTGCTGTTCATTCAGTAGAAATATCTAGCTATTTGACCACTTGGAACTTTATAAGGGAACGGCGGCAGCAGCGCCTTTCCGTTGTTTTACGCTCCCTCTAATGCTTTTTTTCGGGCTTACGCTTCTGCAGATTCCGCTCTTCTTCGTCCAAGTGAACGACATGCCTTCGTCCCGCAGCGAGTTAACACACCGATGGCATCCCCGCTATTCTAGCCGACACACACGTGGGTGCCCTTTTCACTGCCAAGTCAGGCATTTTATTCTCTGCGCAACACACCAACCCAGACCCTAACGGTTCAATTGCGAAGAAAAACTGACAGGGCACATTGACCCCTGAGACTCTTACCTTTACATCTCCCACCACCACAACGGGTATGTGATCGGTAGCGGCCTTAAGCCCTCCTGTGCGTGCATGCCCCGCCCCTGCACCCACAACACGTGCACGCGAAAACCGGCAACCGGGGATGGGCGTATAATTAGGCGTGAAATACACCGACTAAGGCAGAGAGAAAGAATATGTGCGGCCGTACTAAGCCCTCTAATGATTGTTCAGCCAGAATAACTATGACGAGGTCGTCCGCGAGGGCCTCGACGCGACAGTGTCGCTCGTAATTGCTTTCGAGCTACCGAAGAAGTATGTGCTCATACAGGCGTTCCAACGGTGCAAGTTAATTTCAACTGGTAATTATCCGTAGCTAGCGTGCGAGGTGAGCGTTGAGGCGGCAGTGACAACGTCTGCATTCTTAGGGTGGCGGTGCCGGTTGCTGTCGGGCGTTTTTGCACCCATTGTCACTGCTGTTGACGCTCCTCAATCCTGTAATAACACTGCTACGGCCGGTCGCAGCCTACTGCGGATCTTGTGAAAGAGGCATCGGTGGTGATGAGGGGAATAGTCGTTCAACGGATGTATAAAAGAGGTCGGCGAGGGCGATGAGAAGGCCTGGACCGGCGGCAAGTAAGTCGCCTTTGCCGGAATGAAAGCTGGCGGGGGGGTTTACATATATTGCTAGGCAGTAATAATCGGGATCAGAATCCATCTGCAAGCGCTGCTACCTAGAAAACTGAAAGAAGCCTAAAAGCTCGTGCAGCCGTTTATGCCTGAATTGCTCGCTATACGATGATGTCATCGACCTGAGACTCGATGAAGCAATTAGGCAAATTCGGCTACTACACCCGAATACGATGGCAGTACTGAAATTTCACGCTTCTACTACCAGCAGTTTGGCTGGTTCTAAACACTTTAAAAATGCATTTCGCCTTTTATACACGTGACTAGGTTAAATCCTAAATGTTTGTCTCGTGCATTTGTATGAGTAGCCTTTCAGGTTAGAATATAGTGATATTCACTTGTACACAAAAAGCCAAAACTGCGAAAGGGAGGAAAACATGTGAGCATACCTCACGGAGGCCAATCCTTCCTTAAAAAACACTGAAGAAAAACACAAAATAAGAAAAAAATAAAAAATACACACAACAAAAACACAACATAAAGATTAAGCTCACAAACGTAAAAGGAAAACTATCAGTAATATAACAATCCTTGCCTCCATTAAAAAAACAGTACAATTAGGAGCCAGTAATCATTTCAATACAATTCTTAAACTTGGTCATCCCACTGCTTTGTAATCGTAAGCAAGGTTTTTCTCAACACAATTCTTTAATTTGTGCATTGATTGGGTTGCGTTTCTAAAAGAAAGAATAGATGATTGTGAATTTAGAATGTGCACTATACTAGGTGTAAAGTCTCTCAACCCCAAACGGTACGGGATTTAAACACTGAAATTGTTTTCTTAAGTTTTTTTTATCGAACCCTTAATCTGCAGTTTTTACTTGATTTTATACGTACAGGGCTAATTCTTATATGTAGATTGTGTTATAACGAACAAGCAATGCGTGCACAAAATGTTTCTGGGTGTCTCACTACACGAAACGGAGAGCTCTTTTTTGTAGAATAAGCAATTTTGTGTGGGCGCGAATTGCTGTCGCACACCGGACAAGTAATGCATAATGTGAGTTGGAATACACAAGGGAAAATTAAAGCTTCCGTTTTATCTTTACGGGCAAACGCATCGTACATTTATTTATGATACCCATTAAACAGGAAATTTTGGGCAGATATGCAATCTACACGGTGTAACTACAGTTGATTCTCGTGAAAAAAGTTCCGAGAAATCGTATTTGTTAATAAAGTTAAAAATTTCCGTTTAAATGTTTTAAAGGTTCGTTCAACAATTTTATTTCGTTATGCATAAGACGTTTATGCATAAGACGTTATGCATGAGCTGAGATTGCCAATAATTGCTTCGGTTTGAATTACCTCAATACTTTTGCCTTCAAAATACAATGGTGTCTTCAGAACATAATATATCATCCGTAGTAAAAGTAAAATTTCTAAATCGTAATGTATACAACATACGCAAATACTCAATCATGAGGTGCGCCTGTACTATTTCTTCCTTCTTCAGAATCAAACATGTTTAGTAGTCTATACCGCGGTACTTATTAGCGTAGTTCTTAAAAGAGTTATTGCGATGCCCCTGCTACCATTGAGCTCAGATAATTAAAAATACGTACAACGTTTAACATTCGTAAGCTTTTTATAATCTACGAAGTTTTCTTTAGTTACGTGTTTACTTTTATGTTTTAGGAAGATATGTGAAGATATGTGGTTCTTCGGTCTTTTTTAAAAACCGAAGTATGGCTTAAGAATGATGTTTCAAAGTGCTATCATAAACGACTGTTATTGACATTGGCAATTTTAACAAAAACTTGAGGCAGAAGATAGGCGTGTAATTTTTTTAGTGATCAACGTCACGAGATTTCTGTAAAATTGTTACGCGATCAATTTTCATTTCATCAGGAAAACAAAGAGTTAACCCATAAGGTTCATGATGTTTGGTAATCAGTCTGCAATAGTATCCGAAATTATTTCTAAGGTAATTGCGGATACTATATTAAACGCACTATCCCAAATCAAAAAGTATTTATATGCCTTAATCTGTCAAACATGTATTAGGCATCTTTAAATATATTGTTACACGTGTAATCCACGACAGACGCATACAGTGGCGACGCAGAGTTCTCTGCTGCCACGCCAATCGTACGGAGTGGGTGTGCGCTGTTCTGGCGTCCGTCTTCATCCTCCGTGTTATCGTCATAGAGATGACGAGAATGATCATTACCACCTAAGTTGTGAAGACGATGACGTGCCCCTTCGTGAGTGCGTTTTCTCGGAATGCGAGTGCTACCAGGCATCAGTCAGAAGCCTATTGAAATACATCCTCATTTCCACTGTTCAACTAGCTCTGATCAGTTGTTGTACCATGACAATGCTGGAAATTCCAGATGTAGGAGGGTGAAATGCTCAGGTCTCCCCTTGGCAGCCCTAAAGACCTCCGAGCGTCTGAACCCGCTTGCATCGCTGCAGCCGCCAGAAGCTAGGTATACCTCTAGAACACGGCACCCTGCTCGACACCACACCAAAGCGTAAGTTTTGGGAACCAGCGTTAATGGTTCAGTTGTCAGTGCGGCCTCGGGTGACGCTTCAGTAGACATGCTATCCTGGCTGCTTTCACGGGACCGCTTCCCAGGACAAAGGTGACTGGCTGGAACAATTTGAGCACCGCGCCAGTTTCAAACACTGGACGCCTCAACAAATGCTTCAGAATGTCTATTTCTTGTTAAAAACCGTGCACGGGCCTAGTTTTATTTATTTTTTTTATTTTTATTTATTTATTTATTTATTTATTTATTTATTTAAAACCATGAAGGAAGGCTACAGGCTTGGGAAGGGTTTCGTCGGGGAGTGCACGGCACATTCGCTAGCACCGACCACCGAGACCGTGCACAAAACCTTGTGAAAATCCGCATCCAAAAGCCCAACGAAAGCATCGCGTTGTTCGACAAGGACATCGCCCGTCTGTTTCGGCGCCCGGATCCAGATATGTCGGAGCCCAAGAAGCTTCGCTATCTGACGCACGGCATCAAATAACACCTGTTCGCACGCCTTGTGAGCAACTCATTGCGTACTGTGCAAGAATTTAAGGAGGCAACTACCATAGGGCGAGCTGTACAGAATAGGTGCAATCAACATCACCGAAAAGTGATCAAAGCTCCAAGGCCGTCCGCCGCATCACTGTTCACCTCAATGAGCGACAACAACCTGCGCGACCTTGTTCACCCGATTCGCCGTGAGGAGATGGCAAAGTGTTGAATAGCGGCGCCGCATCCAGCTGTGATCTCGGTGCTGGATGTTGTGCGGCCAGAACTTTGCCTGGCAATACCTGCACCTGAGCCTCGATGCCAGCATATGCCCCAGATGAACTAGGCGACTACTCTCCACTGCTAAATGCACATCGTGCCGACCTGCACCGATGTGCCACGTCCGTCGTATCCCGACCACATCCTCCTGGTTCTTCGTCACAAAGGGAAACCCCGCCATCTCCGCAAATCCGCAAAAGTAGCATGTGGCGCACCGAAGACCACCAGCCGTGCTACTATAACTGTGGCTATCGAAGGCTTGTTTATCGGCGTTGCCCCTACCGCCAGATAGAGCTACCAGACTTCTCACCACCTGCAATTCGTCCTAGTTATGACGAACGGCGCGCAGCCATTACTGCGAAATAATTGAACGCTAAAACAATGGGACAACCGACTCAACGCAGACAACGCACACATTGTCCCAGCGCTTCAATTATTGGTCATGTTCTAACAACAGGCCCAAACCAGCCCCCTCGTGAGCCATTGCTGAGCACCTTGCCACGCGACAGTCTTCCAAGCAGAGCCATCAGTCACGTTGGCCGTTTCCAGCCTGCTATGCTTAACCAAACAGTTTCGATTACAAAGGCTGGCCGACGAGGCGGTCTTCAGATCCACGGCGGGGAAACTAGAGGGGGCTACCTTGAGTGCAAAATGCTGGCAGTGGTAGAAGCAGTCAATACCTCCCAGTCCCCTCTACGGCTGACGATGCCACACCGGCAAACAAGGACATCGACGCTGTCCGGAGTGGCGATGTTTCAGGCGCCATGGACAGACGCTTCGTAATGGCACTTGGGTACAAAGAATAAAGTTATTAAATAGTGTGCCAGCAGCTCGTGGATCGGTACGGATTGTGAAAACACCATGCCACCGGCCCTAATTCGAAGAACCACAGGCCACCTGATTACTCTTGCGGGTACATCCACCACCATAGTTTGAATCGGGGACGGTTATTACGTCCGGAGCTTCTTAATCTTTCTACAGTGCTGTAAGCACTTTACCCGGGGCATGGACATACTTCAGGAGCACAGTGGTGTGATAAGAAACCCGGTCAGTTTTTTTATAAAGGAGACTACCTCGGAAGCTCGTCAGCAGAGGGTACCTCTGCGCAATATCAGCGACATTAGCGTCGCCCACGGTCATGCGTGCTCGTTCGCATTAGCCGTGGTGATCAATCGCGTGGCAAAGGAGTCGCACAAGCTGTCGGTCCATTTGTACTTCACCATAAAATCGCTATCTCGCGGTGAGTGGTCATTGTAATGCATGGTGTTACAGATATTCTGCGCACCAATTTCTCTATCCAGCGTTGGGAAATCGCCGAAGGAGCTACCATTGCAGTCTTCAGAACGTCCCCGACATAAGAGATTGCTTTATGCATCAGAGCAACCTGACTCCTAAGGCGTCGGGGAAGATTTTTAACTTGATGTTAACCGGAGCTTACCACAGACAACGTTTCACGAGCTCTTGGAAGCGTTGCACAGCTTCAGCGACTGCTTCTCTTCAACAGGCGCGCGTTCTACAAACTCCACTCACCAAAGAACGCCTCATAACGGACATATCTAAGCGACCCGTTTACCAACACTTCAACCACGTTTCACCAAACACGCGTGACAGGATACGGTGGAAGTTGCAACAGATGGTCACTTATAACGTCATTCAGCCTTTCAAAAGGCCCTCGGCATCGACAGTTGCCCTGGAGAAAAAGAAAGACGGCATCTCACGACTGTGTGCTGACTCTGGCAAACTCCATCACGTCACAAAAAATAACGTATATTCGTCGCCTCGGAAAAACGACTCCATTGACGGACGGTGGCACGCTTATTACTTTTTCTCCATAGATTTGGAGAGCGGGTATATGTAAATGGAGGTCTACGAGCGCGACCGTGAGAAGACCGCCTTCGTAACTCCCGAATTACGGTAAGAATTTAGGGTACTTTCTTTTGCCGTGTTCTCTGCTCTCGCAACTTTTCAACGGGTTATCGACTATTTATCTGGCCTGAAATGGCAAAGACGCTTTGTGTGCCTAGATGACGTCATTGCGTTCTCAAACACATTTTAAGAACACCTACAGTGTCCGTCAATTGTCCTCCACGCCTTACGGTTCGCATCGCCCACATTCAAGGCAAAAAACCGTCATTTCGGCTATGGGTAGCTGCTCTTTCTCGGTCGCCGCGTTGTAGCGCTTGAATTCGCGCCGACCCAGGCAAGCTTTCAGCGGTTTCTCGCTTCAAAACACCAACTGACAAGATGTTCGTTCGGGGCTTCATAGGCCGTGGTTCGTACTATATGCGATTCGTTGTGAATTTTACCCATATTCTAGCCCCCCTCACACGTCTTACTCGAAACGACATCACTTCTGTCTGGTCCGCTGAACAGCAAGCTTTCCAGCACCAATGGCGCTACCTGCAGACCCCACATGTTTTCAACTACTTCGTAAACGAGGCAGCCACTATGGTCTATACTCATGCCAGTAATGCGGGTCTAGGGCTGTTCTCGCTCAGTGGCGAGGCGGTGCCGAAAGAGCCATTGCTTACGCAAGCGGAACGCTGCCATGGGCAGGAAGCAATTACATGGCCACCGAAAAGGTATGCCTAGCTGACGCGTTGATGCTTCAAAATCTCGACCAAACGTTTATGGCCTTGCGTTCAAGTCGTAAGTGACAATCACTCCCTGTGATGTCTCACGAACCTGAGAAAACTGTCTTGCCGACGCATCCTTGACTAGGAGACTTCAAGAGCGTCATTTTGGATGAGCGTCATTTACAAACCTGGCCAGCAAAATTCAGTGGTAGACTGCCTAACAAGAGTGACGGGTCGTCCTC
>JABSTR010003263.1:0-119494 GCA_013339765.2 Haemaphysalis longicornis | reverse complement strand
GGCAAAGTTCCGGTAGCTTGTTTTGTTGTCTCTGCTTTTCGCTCTGCCACTATATTCGAAACGACAAAACAAAACTTGACCTACTTTTGGTTTTTCCGAGAGGCTCCAGCCTATAAATTTGGTGACAACTCTTCAGACAGAGAAGGAGAGAAGCTGATGCCTGGGCTCCATGCGTGCTATAGGTATGATACATATGCAAGACCCGCCTTCCATCGATTTAACGGCCTACTGTAGCTGAACTGCATTGATACATCATCTTGAGATTATGCGCTAGTAAGCCGGACGTTCCATTCACTGCGCATAACAAAAGCTGCTTTCCGAAGCCGGGGTTTACAAAAACACGAAGACCCTCAAAATACCTCACAGAGTACTGTCATTATCATTCCTTGGTTTCTTCCAAGCCCGCACCCAGTTCTTTCCTTCCACCGAATTCACTGCCTGTCAGGTCCGAACCGGAACAAACAGAATCAAAACCCGGAACAGGGAATTTTTCGATGTGGCCGATGTGCCGCGACTTCTTAATTTGCGTCGGGCTGCCGCATCTGCTTATGCCGTTCGAGGTTGTCACGGGAACGACACCGAATCCTCTAAGCCTTCTGGGGATTGTGTACGCTTGTATGTGGCTCTCCTCAGACGTCCGAGGGACGGGCGTTTTCCTAATGCACTGTCTGAGTAAACAATGGCGAAGCTTCTGTCTGAGCACTATCTGGATTCCGTGATTAGTAGAGTATGGCGAAACAAAGCTAGATCGCTCGTGTGTCGGTGAAGTGTTGACTGTTATACAAAGCCCCTTTCGCCGTCCTTCTCCCCCCTCCCTCCACTGCCCCCACTAAATATCTCAGAGTGGTGTAGTAATGTTGCCTTGTGTCAAAATGGCGGCAGAATTTCTCGAGGACATTTTTTGAAAACAATGTCTGAGTACGCCTTTGTTTCAAGGTATTCTTGTGATGATTCAAGTGCACGACCAATAGCCGTACGTCATATGTGTACGAAGTTCGGTCATTTAATTTCAAAAGGGCGTAGAATGGGGCTGGTTGGTACTGCTTCATACGGAAATTGCACGGCTTAAGTCTAAGTCTTAGTCTAAGTATACCAAGCGCAATTTGAGTATGAATTTAATTTCGGTAATTCGCGGTGTATTTAGGGTGGTTGTGATTCGGGAGAACAAGGATAGGGGTTAGTGTGCGCCCTTGGGGAATACCATGAAGCAGACGCTGGTTGGATGAGCACCGTTTTATTAGCGGCCTTCGAAGGACTCGCGCAATTCTGAAGATGAGGATGCGGTCTCAAGCGTCGCTGGCCGTGCCGCAGTCTTCACGACGAGATCACATTTTCTAACAACGCTAAAGCAGTCACGTGGTTTAGCTTCAGAACACTCCACTACAGGGTCAAATAGGCGCCGCCAACAAGTGGAATTTGGCGAAAGCCAGCAACATGCGTGCCATGTGACGAAACCTGCAATCTGCAGCGCGGCACTACAGGGCGTTGACCATCCCGATTGCATTACTCGACGCCCCAGCGCAGACCGAACGTTTCAGTCAAATCATACGCTCGAGATCGCCATTCGCCGAAATTTCCTTGTTGACGGCATGGGTTAGTCAATTGGTTATACTATGGTGAATCTGAGCCTCAAGAGCGCATTAGAGTGTACGGGCAATATTTTTAAACGTGGCCAATAGTGCAAAAAATAGGTTGAAAGAGGATATGTTATATGAGGATAGCTTGAAAGAGGATATCTGGCGTCAACAGATAGGAATAATAGCAGATAAATATTGAAGTGATGATAGGATAGAATAGAGGAAAGTAAAGATTACAAAGGCGAGGCAAGAGTAGAGAAGAGTAGTTTCACCATGGTTTATGCCGTCGCACAGAACGCACCTCGAACACTTCTGGATGGCGTCATGCTGCGTCCGGGAGACGGGAAGCCTCGAAGGGAATGGTAAAGCGTGGAGGCGAGCGAGCTTGCTGTGACGAGGAACGAAGTCTGCGGCGGTTCCAACTACTTCAAAGTTCGGTGCAATGGAGTGTGGATGACAGACGGGTACTAGGGAGCGGGAGCTGGCACTTGAAGGCCCCCACCAGCAAGGCGAAAGCCGGGCAACATCCAAATCCAGTGCGGCGCCCCCCGTAAACGACGGGCCGCCGAAGCGAAGCCCCTCCGAGAGCTCCCGATGGCGAAAACAACGCTACGCGGTACCCGCAGGCTCCGTAATCGAATACGCGCGGCGGAAGCACGTGCGAGCTGAGGACGCATTCCCCCGCGGAGAGGAGCACTTGTGGTACGTCGCCTACAGGGGAAGGAATAAACCCATGTTTCTCCCAAGGTAATGCTTTTGATCTCAGTGGGACGGCCTGATGCGTGTACCGTTATGATGGTGGCAGTGGGTCCCCGTTGCTAAGGCGACACACATGGTTGCTGGCATGCGTGCCACGAAATTGTCTACAACCTATACAACGCCGCAGCTGCGCAAGCACACGCACATACCCAATCACACGGGCCGTGGGCTCACTGGCCTTCGGGAGACGTAGGTTCATGAGAGATCATTTCTCTGGCCTACGGGTAACGTGCCGGAAGTTTTCTTTCCTTGACATCAGAGGGCCTTTTGTATGTATTTAACACCCAGATATGTCGCCGGTTGTGGTAAATAATTAAAAACGACACTTCGAGGTGTTAAAAAAGAGGCTTGTGATTACTATACTCCCAATTGCGAAATTTGCGCCCAGCGCGAGCTGCGTCTCAGGAAGTGATCGCGTGATGAGCGAACGGACGGCGGCGCGCTCTACTCTGCCGTTATCTCGCAGCACGTCGCCGCCCGGGGCGAGAATGACTTGGCAAATCGTTTTTGAACCTCGCGCGCAAATATTATGCGGTGCGAGTGAGCCACGTACGGAGGGGGAGCGGCTGGCAAAAGTGTGAGCGGGAGGGCGCTCTTCGGGGGCGATGCAATGCGAAAGTGTGAGGGGGAGGCAATCAGACTTTCTAAGCCGTGGCGTCGCGCTGAGAGATGACGCCATAGCAGCGCGTTCTTCTCTCCCCGTCCCACTTTCTCCATACGCTCCTTCTCCGTTTTCTTCCTGTCTTTGATGTCTTATTCGCTCTTTCGGTTACGCGGATATCGCCGCCAGGGGTTTATGCAGAATTTCGATTTTGGGGGGGTGTCGGTGGGATGTTTCGGGGGGTTGTATAAATCCCTAGGCAGGGTGCTTGTGGTTGTAGAATCTTTTTGGGGGGGTGTCGAAGTCCTTCTGGGAAGGGGGGGGGGCGTGTTGGGGGGGTGTGTATAAATCCCTGATCGCCGCCGCCGCCGCCACCACCAAAGCCACGGTAGCGAACACCGAAGCGCTGCGCACAAAAATGTACTAACGAGAACGAAATTATATTCCGCATTCTGGGCTCTCTAAGGGGCTACTAAAGTTATCGCCTAGGAATGTGCAGTCGTTACACGAAAGCAAAAGAAGTAGTAGAACACAGCTGATGATTCCTGGTGTCAAACAAATCAGCTCAGCTTCACGGACTTAACGTCGTGAACGCTGACATTACCAGGGAAGCTGGTTGGCATCCCCAAACCACAAGACAAAGCTTCACAGAACTTCTCAAAGCCAGCATATCGATTCCCGTTCACGCCAATTCATTTAAGCTGTGTTTCACTGCTCGCGTCATCTACTGGAACTTTTTATTATTATTGAACTTAAAAAACTACCGCAAGGAGGCGCCACGAGCACTTTTTGTTTCTTCAAGGTGTCTATTTTTATTTGCCATCACAAAAACCACGCAGCCATGAATTTTTAATGAAAGGAATGACGAAAGTATCTCGTATGTATTGATGCCTTGCCTCAAATGTGCCTAATGTTTTCTTTTAGCCTAACGATGTTGATAAGTATAAACGTTGCCACCAAATTTAGTAGATTAGAAAAGCTTTGCTTATATACGCGTCTTGTTCAAGCACTCCATTGACTTGCTGCATGTGTGCTTGCGCTCGCTGTTCTACTCGCCAGGAAATGCCCTGTATAAATAGTTTGGACCGCGTTACCACTTATGGTCCCATGAAAACCTCGACCAAGATCAGCTTCGCCGTTGAAATGACAGGACATGGGTTGGCTACCCTGTGGTGACAACTTAATGTCGATGCTGAAAATGTCACCGCAAGTACGCAAGAACAAAAAAAGCTTGAGGATCTATTGAGTACTTCCGCTAAAGCCATTTCATACCTAAAAGCGACCGAAAGAAATGCAGGTGGGCTCAGAAAACTGGGCAGAGAAGAAAATAGACAGGATGGGATGGTAAGGCAGCAACAATATCTTATTTTTTGTTCTGGAGAAGGCAAGCACGCGTTTGGCACTTGGTTTCGCGATGACATGAGCTGGAGGCAACCGGGCAGTAAATCTCGTTATACTTAGTCTCGCCAGCCATCGCTCTCCCTTAGTGGTTATTAAAGTAAAAGGTACATTCCGTCTTGGAGAATAATACCCCGAAGTAGGCGATCAGTCAAAATTGCATCCTCTGACAGATCATTTTTCAGCCGGAAAAAAAGGCTTGTGGGGAGGAAAAGGAAGACACTAGTAAGAATGTGGGAACCTTGCAGATAGCACGAGAAACACCGGAAAATATGGGATGCATAGGTAATAAAAGCGAAAAAGAACAGAACACTGAAGAAGATTTATAAAAGAGGCTTCTGGTGGAGGCCCGCCTCGCGAGCGAGGAATTTCGTATTAAGGTGTGGTCCGTCGAGCGAACATTCCTGGTTTCACCGTGAACCGCTTGCGATGGCGACGACGACGAAGAAGAAAAATATTGCGGATACGAAAAGGGAAAAAGGCGTTTGACGTGATGCTTTCTGGGGCAGCTAATATCACAGGTATGAAGGGAGAGTAACCAAGAAGAATGTAGAGAGGAACGTCTCGAGAAATGCGAACGATAGTTTTTGGACATTGCGAAGAGACATAAATGTGCAAAGTTGGTGAGTTGAATAACAGTGATGTAAGAGAAAGCACACAGGAAAAAAACTACGGAAATAGAATTCCACGAAAAAGAATTTTGGTCGTACTAGGTCATACAGGAACGCCAAATAACGCACGTTACGGAAGGCCCAAAGTAATCTTAAAGGAATGACATGTTATTGTAACGACAGCAAAGCATTCTTATGGAGTTTTGGAAAACGTAATAAAAGAGCAGCGAATTCTAACCCCCTAAGAAAATGTCACATCAAACAACCCGTTTCCCAAACCCATTTCAAAAAGGGAATGAAGAAAGCGTGTCAAAAGCAAAGACGCACACATTTAGACAGAAAGAGAGAGAGAATGGGTGACTATATCAAGCCACATCAGCTTACACAACAGAGAACCACTACCGTCCCCATAATCAGAACCCCGTTCCTGGTCATTTGCGGCAATTTTTTTTCCCGGAGAAAGAATCGGAGAGAGACAGACCATTTCCTGCCCGGTGCTGGGCGATTCTCTTGTTTCTTTTACGTCTTTCATGACTCTTTTGTGGAACCACATAAAGTCCTTCCATATCCGAAATTCTTATCTTCCACCCTGATTGTTTTGTTTGTATAGTAACGCAGCAGTGCCTTTAATTCCATCTATATAGCTCCCTCCTCTCTCCCCCCCCCTCCAGTGACGGGTGTCCAAATGATTACCTTCTCCCTTGCTCAACCACAATCCTTTGTTAATCTTTTCACGTGCGTCTGTGTGCCTTCCGTATAACGTTTAGCCTTCGGTATATCCTGCTCCGTATTCCTAATATGCTAGGTAACTCGCATATGGCGTTTTGAATGGTCTTTCTTTAACATCGAACTTTCGAAGCGAGTATTCTCTTCAATTATGCGTGCCGACGCGTCGATGTTTACTCCTGGGTAATCTCCACAGCCTGCCTTTGAGATGCAACGTTGTGTATTAGTAACCGCACTTGGCATCATGCTGCCCAGGGCATAGAGATGTGAGCAGTTGAAAAAAACAAAAAAGCATTAGGAAAAAAACATGTTTTTTTCGTTTTTTTCAACTAAGGTAAAATTGAAAAAAACAACGCTACCCGCCTTACGAAACATCTGTGGTCCTGCAAAAAGTGCCCACAAGAGGTTAAGGAGCGGTACGGCTTTCCATCCGAAAACAAGCAACCAAGGATCTCATCGGCGGCCTCGTCAAGTGAGTACCAAAGCACCGGTATCTCAGCAGCAAGTCGGGTTTTTAAAACAGTGTGCGCACAAGTCTTTTTTTCCAAGTTTTCGTAATTTTCTGAAAAAAAAAACTAGAAAAAAACCTGTTTTTTTCAAGCACCTCAAATTTTCATGAAAACTTGCATCTCTACCAGGGCATCCTTCGCGTCCTGGTAACGTGTGTTATCTCGCTTATTTTAGAAGAAAAAAAACGCATGCTTTTAGGATGAGTTCCGCCAAAATAAGCAAACATATGTCTCTCTTATATGTATGCTCTGTTTCACCAATTCAGCGCCGAGCTGTCATAGCTGGCGCTGGCACCAGCCATTAACGGGAACGGGGCGATCTCGCATCGGCTCATAGGGAAAACGAATCTGACTATCTTAATGACGCTGCTTGACGGGGTGGACGCGACACGATTACATTGCCTGGCGTCGTTGAGGCCTGGGCGAGCTCCGTGGAACACGCTCTTCTGGTAGTGGGGTTGGTGCCAGAAGGTAAGGCTCATACCCACTCAGGGCGATTGGTCAGGAAAGGTGCGCTCACTGAGAGAAACTATATGTTCGGGAATAAAAGAAATACATTATGGGATAATATATATAAAAAATTCAGAGCCCTTCCACCCTGTGACGAGGGCTGGCCAGCAAAGCTGCGGTGCCGAGCCTCCACGTGAACTTTGACTGGGTCGTAGTGCAAGGGGTGCACGAAGCAAAACACGTTTGTTTGTAATTTGCGATTGAGCATCGTTCCTGGTTATTAACTGAGAGTCCAGTCCTGTCCAGTCCCTGCTCCTGGCGCATGCTCAGCACGCCTCTTCACGAGCCAAGTGAAACGGCTATCAAGCGGCTCCGACGCAGCGTCAGACTCGGCTACTGCGCAACTGAGGCGCACACTTGGGCACGCGCCGGCGCCAGTGCGTCTGCCGCGGCTATGACGCAACACAATCCAATCCAAGCCACTTTAATCAAATCCAATCCAATCCAATCCAAGCCAATCTAATCTAGTCTGATCCAAGCCAAGCCAAGCCAAGCCAAGCCAATCGAATCGAATCCAATCTAATGCCCCTCGCGTTCGCGCCGGACGGCCCTTCACGGCACACGCGAAACTGCTCAACCTCGGCCAGTGTAGCTTACGCTACAAAATACACAGGAATCGTGGGTAGAAATTTATTTTAGCGCGGGTATGGTAATCACGACGCATGCTTTATGAAGGCCCTAGGACCTTTTTAATTTTGTACGATTTTTTTCCGTGCCCCGGGGGTGTGGCCCGCAGTTTTCCGATTCCGGGGATTTCAGTGAGCTCCGCAACGTGGCGCTACGCTCGCTAGCGATTTCTGTCTACATCGCTCTGGGACCGGAGACGATCTGCTGGATCCTAGCTATTTACAGCTTTGCTGTAAAAATTGGCAAAGCTTGCCGTGCAAGGCTTGAACCATAGCGAAGCTGGAGGATGTTTTTCTATGTAAGCACTGAAGGACACACCACAACGCATTGCATTAGGTACGAATTTGTTTACAAGTTCCGTCGTCGATTTTCACTGCGGTAGTAGTAGTCATCGTCACACCCGTCTATATCGCCGTCTTCCTCATGGACCGTTTCATTTTGTCCGCAGGCTTTCACATTTCTCCCAGAGTGGAACGCATCAGCCCGCGTTAGAACCGGCCGAAACCGGCTTCGCGAACTGGGAGTCTGTAGCGTGAGCTGTTTTGTGTTCCCCCTTAGGCGCGGACGCAGGTGAATGGTTTTCTTGGTATTCTTTTGCACGTGCCATGCGCAAGCCTGGAAGACGCCGGGTGCTCATCGTAAAACCCGCACTCACCTCTACTGTAAACGGTGGGAGTAACTACGACTTGAAATTTTTTAATGGCGCCGCACACATTACGGCCAGAAATAACAGCACCGCTGTTAAAACAAAAAGAGGATTTGGTGAAGGAGAGGCAGTGATTGATTGATTGTGGGGTTTAACGCGCCGACGCAACGCAGGCGATGAGGCGCGCCGTAGTGGGGGGCCCCGGATTAATTTTGACCACCTGGAGATCTTTAACGTGCGCCGAAATCTCGTACACACGGGCGTTTTTCCTTTTCGCCTCAATCAGAAAAGCGGCCGCCGCGGCCGGGAATCGAACCCGCGACCTCGTGCTCAGCAGCGCAACGCCTTAGCCACTGAGCCACCGCGGCGGGTAGGAGAGGCAGTGAGTAGGAAGACAACGACATCCTGCGCTAGACCCGATCAATCGTGCCTCTTCGTCTTCCAAGAGCAGCGTTCGCCGGACATCGACGAGGGGTTTCGCCTATTTCGGCGAATGCTCCTCACCTGCATTTTCATGCGCACGGCATTCTTGATGCACTATGTACAGTCTTCGAAAGTGTTAGGAATAACAACGAAGCAGCGGGTACACAGAGCGGCAGCTTACAATAGCCACCGGTGCATCTTTGGCGACTAATAATCGGCGCTGATGAGGCTGACCTTGAGCACTCGGCTGCGATAGCGCATGCGCACCACCACACTGACTTGCCTAGACACTGTCGTATATAAGCTGCTACTCTGTGCATAGTTGTATATTCTTCCAGGAACCTGAAACTCTGACACATATTATTCGACTCCACAAAAAACTCAAACCTTCCACCACTGCACTCGCCCCCTTCCCCTGAGCAGTTAGAGATACTGCTGTCCAGCTGTCGACCTGAGGAACAGCTCCTACTGCATCCCGGACAACACATGGGCGCCCGAACTGAGAAACTCACATTTTCTGTGTAATAAAGATTTCCTGTTCTGCCTTCGTCTTTGCTCTGCTGTTTTCGCCATTGATAAAGTTCTCTCTCTCTCTCTCTTTCTCTCTCTCTCTCCCTCTCTCTATCTGCGTATTCTGAAACCTCGTTTTCTGTTGTTATGTTGTTGGCACTTTTAAAGGCGGCGTCTCGTTTGCTTTGTTTGCGAGTGTTAGCCACGACAGGCTTTATCGACAGTAGCTTCTCGACGTTCGGCCAAGCATTCACAGCGGGCCTGAAGCCTAGGGCGTGGAATAAGGTTACTTCTCCAGACAATTGCATATGCTTCCATTCTCTGAAGTTCAACCTTCGCTGTTCAGTTCATGAAACACCAAAAATTAAGTTGAACTTTAAGGGACGTTGATACACATTTCTCAAGCTTTTTCCAAAATCTTCAATGCTTGTTCACATTACAGCGCTACCGACACAGACAAAAAGAAGGGGGCACAAACACGGCGCTGACTAACAACTGAGTTTTATTGCTTAGCCCAGTGGTTTTTATACGCACATGGGCAAAAACAACAAAAAGGAAGAAAGAGAAGGAAACACTAAAAAAACACGTGAACATTTGAGAGAACGCGAGCGTGGCATCATTACTGACTTTACGTTTATTCACAGGTTAATCTACTTACGGGGCAAGAAGTACAATCAACCAACATGTGTGAATAAACGTAAAGTCAGTAATGATGCCACGCTCGCGCTCTCTCAAATGTTCACGTGTTTTTTTAGTGTTTCCTTCTCTTTCTTCCTTTTTGTTGTTTTTGCCCATGTGCGTATAAAAACCACTGGGCTAAGCAATAAAACTCAGTTGTTAGTCAGCGCCGTGTTTGTGCCCCCTTCTTTTTGTCTGTGTCGGTAGCGCTGTTAATATGGACAAGTACCAACTCGCCCAGTCTTCCGTTTTAGCTTCAATGCTTGCAGAACGTACTCAACCGGCACAATCAGTACTTAGAATGGGGGGGCCACGAAATACCTTGGCCAAAAATTGCTGCTCTATGAACACCACATAACTCAGAAACTTTATCGAAAGATTTTAACCCGAAAGTGTTTTATTCCCGGATACACGAAGATTTCGCTGACGTCATATCCGCCACGGAAGGGGCGTCAGTACAACGAAGCAAGCGGCCTGTAGAGGGTGCACCCCTGCACACAGAGTCTTCGTGTGGGGAAGCAACCTTTAGTACAAAGTTGTACGTTATATTTAGGGTTGTTCGTTTTCGTGTTTTATGTTCTAACACGAAAGTGTTTTATGCCGCGGTACCAAAGATTTCACTGACGTCATATCCGTCACGGAAATGACGCCAGTACACCTTTGACGAAGCGACTCGCCATCAGAATGTCGCTTACCAAGCACACCCACAAGACAGCCGCCGACCCGCAAATCATGCTGAGCTGCAGATTTCACTGCACATACATTTCCCTTTCGTATTTTACTGATTCCTATGACAGAGGAATCAACCAGGTTTTTTTTCTCTTTGCCGGTCTTGTCGCCCTTTGACCGCTAGAATTACGTCATTTTCCGACTTTCCAGAATTTGCCGACCTTCCCTCAGTTGCAGCAATGACCGCATTCGATAGCCACTTTAAAAATAAAGGAATAAAAACAAAGCGTGAACTGGAGGCGTATCTGCTGCGCCGAGCAAATGACGCAGTACCACTCTGTGCTTGCGATAACTATAGCTTTCGCACTTCTTCTAGACGCGAAGGAAAGCGTGAACATGCTTATAGAAGGTGTTGCAGAGTCCCTTTCAGACAGAAGCGTTCCACTCGATTTTGTATCAATGCTCTTCGTCTTCTTAGTGTGAACTTTAGAGGTAAAGGGACGACAGCCTTTCACCAGCTCCTTCCGCGGAAGCCTCACCGCTTGTGCCGTGACATTTCCAGTGCCGGTGAATGCCGGCGAGGAACAGCGTCAAAGGATTTCCACCGTTCTCTGTGCGAGACCCTCCTTATCGATTCTCGGAAGGGCCTCGGAGAGCTTAAGAACTTAGCCGCGACGGCGAATACAGTCGGCGTCTCAAGGCTCCATGCTGTTGCCAAGTTCTCCGTGGATTAGGCCCGCCGCCTGTGGAGCTTCGGTGGGCTTCGGATTCCTCCTGGCCGCGCCGATTGCGTGTACTACTCGGTCCTTGGGTTGGCGGGGCTGGTAATCTCGACACCACGCTGAAAGAGTGGCAGTGGTACGGGAGGGCAAGAATTAGGTCTGTTCAATAAAAGCGATGCGTTTGCGGGTGCGCTGTACTGCTACGGCCTAGTGAGTCGTCGTTTTTTCTGGCGCTATTACCGATAGGACACCGAGTCCTGCAATTGCTGCTGTGAGTTCTACAGTGGCATCTCGTGAAGTTTGTAACTATAAGCACCGTGTGCGGCGTATGCGTGTACTACTACGGTAATACTATTACGGCCACTATTACTACTATCCCGATTAGCGTTGCTGTTAATATTAAAGCTATTGCTACTACTAGCACTACTAGTGATACTACCGCCACTACTAGGTCTACAGCCACCACTACAAACATGACTAATATTATTTATTACATTTACTATGGACGCTAGAAACTCCTCTTACTAGTTTTTACTATTTTTATATAAGCACTATTTTTTAGTAAGCACTGTTTTAACTGCGTGCAGTATTACTCCCACTGCTATCCCTACCTGAATGGTTATTACTATATTCGAAATGTTCCACCTACTACTGCCAATAACAAATTCTGGTACGAGTAGTGGTTTTTGCTATTATTATCTCTGTTTTATTTTTAACTCTGTTTCTATTATTCACTCTATTATTAACTCTAAAATTAACTCTGTTTACGGGATTTGAAGGCGAAAGCCAGCGGTTATCAAATACTTCACTACTGCATCGTGTTTGCTTCTCTTGCTCGGGTTTCACTTCTTCGTTTTTGAACGCAAACTTCCCGGACAAGCAGACCTGCCGCACTTCACGTCGTAGCTTTCCCAGAATGAAAGCTCTCACCAACGTGCATCGGTTCTACGCCCGTACCATTACGTTCACTTGTCACCGATCACGCAGACATAGAGTTTCATACTAATGTATACTTTAGGGAAATCTGTCGCTGCAGTCGCGGGCCACCGTGGGCGGTGCCATCGACGCTAGCGACGCTCCTCGCGTACTTGGCTTAGATAGCCATATGGCTTCTTTTTTGTCTCGAAGCCAAAATCAACAAAAAAGGGTAACACTTCTTTCTTGTTCATCGTGCATGAAGCTTCTACATAATCGCTGACAAATTTATCTTTCTGTAGGTGCAATGTTTATGATAACAAACAAATTTGATGAACCTTGTACAGTAATATTGTTGCTTTTTGCAGCCACAGCCAACTTTTCAGCCTGTTCATAAGCCATGCCAAAGTCAAGTGGAACGTGCCTGCTCGGTACATGACGGAACGCTCGCCGAAGCGCGGCTCCCGTAGACAGTGGCGCCAGATTTCCATCTAGTGTATATTAGTACGAAACTCTATGCACGCAGCAATATTTGACAAACATGGCCGCCTAGATCACTCCCACTACCGCCATCTCCTAATTCCTTTGGAACACTCCTCTTGTCTTGAGCAACGGCTAAAGAGGCTCCGCTGTTGTGCCTCAGTGGCTTACAACAAGAAATCCCGGGACATCTCCACTAACGTGAAACCTGTGGAGGGGTGAAGCGTGCAGTGTATAAATATATGCATTCTTGGCGCCTTGGCGTTTTCGTCAATGGAGATGAAACCGTTGGGGGGTACAGGTTTGCAGCTTTGCTGTAAAAGTCTCTTCTCTTCCCGGTGTTGTTCTAATACGCGTTACGTTCTAGCGCGAGGCGTAAAGGAGTTTCCCGGTGTTTTAGTACCGTAACTACATGAGACGACGATTACGACGAAGACAAGAGACTCCAACAGCCCCAGTCCCTAAGCGGGCTTGGGCCCTAAAAAGGCCTGACTGGCGTAGAAGTAGAGTCTTGGATTCTCTCCTCAAGGGATCGAGCCCCAGTGATTCTAACTTTTTTTTCGCAAATCCAGCGTTTTTTTTTTCAGTAACCTATTCTCTCTTAGGTGAGTTTCTACGCGTTCTATCCAGAGACAGAGAGTAGGAGGAAAGCGAGCAGAGAAGCCGATAGTTTATCCAGGCTTACAGCCGGGATTGCTACTCGCCTCTGGGGGAGGGGTGTTCATGGGATGAAAGAGTGGGCAGGCGAAAAAGGGGAGGAGGGGAGTAGGAGCGGGGCACACACGCTCTTTAGCTCCTTTGCGGGCACTATAGTCGTTCATCTACGCTTTTTTCTTGAGTAAACGTAGAGGAGCGTTTTTTTTTTTTGCGTTCTGCGAAGGTCGATGGTAGGGGGATCGATGTTCCTAAGAGGGACTCTACTGCGAAGGTTTTGATTGTCCAACAGCCTGAGCTCGACGGCCAACCCGAGTCTTCTGATGAACTTCTGTCCCGATGAGAAAGTCGTAGGCTAAGGTGAAGGCCACTCGAAAACGCAGTCTACAAAGTACAGTAGACTGGGATCGAGACAGCTCACACGAAAGACGTGTGCCCTGTTTGTGAATGCGTGGATGCAGAAAAATAAGAATAGTTTATATGTTTTAGGTCGCTGTGGAATTTCAACACGCTCGTTTGTTCTTATATTTTTCTAGCAGGACGCGAAAAAAGGCGAATGTGGGCTGCCTATAGGCGGCCAGGTTTGTCAAATAGGCGAGTACGCATCAGGCTCATGTTTGTTTTGTTCTGGCATGGTTCCGAGTTGGTGCTGTGCTTAGCGCACTTGGGTCTGCTCTGGGGACCCGGGTTCAAATCCCGCACGAACCCAAACGTGCTTTTATTTAATTTCTATTACAGCGCCAGCCATTTCGTTAGCATTCCCATTGTCGAAGCCGACAACTACGGTTATGTCTCGCGTTTGATGTGACATCTAAGGCATTTTGCCTTAATATTACTGCTACTTACGAACTTATCATATCCTAACTGCTACTGGTGCCGCTGCGATATTGTTACTCTACTATTTTTCCGCTGGGGATGTTACTAACGAACCGCCAGATGAAGGCACTACCACAAAAAATTCACGGAAGCTTGAACTCACGCGAAAGGCTTGAATGACGAAGCAGTTGTGGGTGAGCATAGCCGGACACTAGTTAAGTTGCAGTGGCATTCTTTATTTGCATATTTGCAGTGCTAGTAATCATCTTCATATGCGTCCAATAGGTCGTCGTCTCCTTCGCGGCGAGTGGTGGATGCAAAGTCATCCTCAGCATTCTAAACTTCCACCAACTCAACTGGTGAAGCTTACACTAAGTCGCGCAAGGCTTGAACCATAGGGAAGCTGCATGACTTCTTTATATGTCTGCACCGCAGAACTCATCACCTCGCATTTGTACAAGATTAAAATCATTTATTTACATGTTCTGTCGTTGTTTTGTATTGTGCTAGTAGCACTCATTGTTATATGCGTCGATATCGTCGTGGTATTTATGCCGAGCACAACACGCGCGGTAGCGCTTTGTTTTTTTTTTCTTGTTTTCTTTGTTTTGTTTTTTTGTTCTAAAGGCACTGAGTGAGTCGAGGACTCGGAGGTCACCGTGAGGCATGCGCTCAGAAGCGCTCAGCATTTTCTCGCTCCTCATCGTTTTTGCACGTTTTTGTTTTTGCTAAAGCAACTGCGCGTGGCGAGGACACTCGGCGGTCAGTGCGGGTCATATTATCACGAGCGCTACGCATCTTCGTATTATTTTTTCACGCAACACCGAACTTGCTGCTTGTACAACAGCTCAGTTGTTAAAAATTGTGAAGTCGAATACGCCTATGCATGCACACAAGCGCGCAAGTATGTACGCTCGCACACGTACATGCACACAAAAATACACATGCCCCCGAGCCCACACACATGCACCTTGAATTCAGTGTGTGAAGAGGGCGACCGCGAGGAGATGCAGGACTGAATCCCATACAAAGAAAAGGGAAGCAGACGGTTGTAGTCAGAAGAGTCGGAAGGGTATACGTAACTGTAGAACCATTTTGTAACACCGAATTAGAGTAGTTTCAAGCGGCGCACCTCGGTTGGTGACGTCATATGGGAAGAGACCCGTTGAAATGCCGGTACTTGTTTCGTGTTATGTCTAGAGGTAGTTTGTTTCCGCATTTTCTCAAGCATCGGGGAACAGCGCCGCCGCATTTCGGCTTATGCCAGTGTAAGCCGTATGCGGCATTTTTGGTACAGGCGTTTCTCCTTGTTTTCTTAAAACGCGTTCCCGAATCTTGCTTGCTTGCTTGCTTGATTGATTGATTGATCGATTGATCGATTGATCGATCGATTGATTGATTGATTGATTGATTGATTGATTGATTGATTGATTGATTGATTGATTGATTTTGGCCTTCGGTTGGCATCTAGTTTACGGCATAAGCCGTTTAGCAGTAGGTTTCAATAAGCCTACTGTAAGTATTAGCGTGCCAATATTTTTCCTGCTTTCTTATATTACAACCAAATAAATATTCCAGTTATTTTTTGTCACCGCTGCTCTCCTCTTCATCACCTTCGTTGCTTTGTCGATTTCTCTCCGTTTTCTTAGTTGAAACCCCGCGATTCACGAAGGCGGGTCTTTCTATCACGTAGATTTAGATGGACATCAAATTTGAAGAAAACGTGGTATATTCTTTTCAAATTTTTTATACAGACCATACAAGCTCATTATATTGGGCGTACTTCCATGCGAAGCTGTTCGTTCCTGGAACAACTTGCTCTAGGTTCGGTTGTCCTACTTAAAATTATCGTAAAGATTTTTTTTCTGATATGACATTTCTCTTCTCCTGAAACATTACAACGTTCCTTATCACCTTCTTTCTTGATTTGTTTCGATAAGTTTTGCGTTTTTTGTCATATTGGTGGTCTTTGTCATTCACATTTCATCAAATATTTTATAATTGACCTTATTGCATTTTTTTCTCACTGCATGCCTCCGCTTTTCATGCAGAGGTACCCGCACTCATAACAGCCCACTAGCGGATATCCATATTTCGCTTTCTCAAAACGAATTTTCTTGGAGCTTCTCGAACTTAAGTGACACCCAAATACCATATTCCTCTGTTGCTTTGTTCGTACTTTTAACGCCAAACGCCATTCTGTGATTAGGTATATTTTTAAGCCGGATAACGAGCCTGAACGCACACAACTGCCTTCGCGAATGCGGGTCCCAGATAAATTACGCTTTAGAAATTCATCGCACAACTTCATGTGTGTTATACCTCCCCCCTCGTAACGCTCGGTGTTTTATTATAGCCGGGGTTTGGTCTCCCTCAATGTTAAGTGGTTCCTCGTGATGTCCTAAGCCATCTTATCCAGCGTTGATCCACCCTCCTCAAGCGTTTGTATTCTTTGACTCCCCAAGTAAAATTCTGGCCTGTAAAGGGTGCACCACTGCACATTGCGTGTGCTTGCGGAGAAGCAAGCTTTTGTTTTTCTTCGTCAGTTTTGATGGAAATGTTGGAGAACTCCCGGTATTTCGTCACGCTGTATTGACGCCGCGTCAATGCTACCCTCGATAAATGCCATTATCCGTGGCTCTTTTGTGATAAACTTTCTTAGAGAGTATTTGCTTATTGGCCAGAATATTATTAGGTTGCCACTCATCTGCCTGGTTACCAGCCAATGAATCACCATCACCTGCGCGGAGCCTTCCGGAAACGCATTGTTTTAGCTCCACTAGGTCCCAAGGAGCCCTTAAAGGACAGCCCAACGCCCGTGCATACTTCTCCCCGGCGTTCTTTCAATGTTAATTCGTGCTTTTCTACGTGCACTTTCCACGGAACATGTGCACCGAACACGGAACACGGAACACCTACTTTGCGCGGAACAGCTGAGCTTCGTTATGCGAGCTTTGAAACAATTCAAAGAAAATTGCGTAGACAAACAAGATTCCACAGCCCTGCGTTCTGTCAAAGTGGGTTTGTGGAAGTCTCATATGCGGTAGAAGTAAGTAGTTCAGGTCGTGTAGCTTATTATTGGACGGTGTAACAGAGATATAGAGTCTCAGTTTATCTGATACGGATGGTAGAAGGGAAACTTTCATGCACCGTTCGCGGCCTTCTAACTATCGCAATGGAGTCATACTTGCATGGAGTGTGTCTTCTAGCTACTGATCCACTAAGTTTCAGTTTACGGCATTTCGTGGTTAATATGACTCTTTCTTCGTTCATGTCCATGTCGTACCAGTTGAACAGGCTGGCAATAAATTTAGCCTGCAGAGTTGTATGTGTGTCGTCATGGGCAACGTTGGAAAATTTCGCGTAACCTTAGTGCGAGGGAAGCGCTGCTTTCGTTTAAAATGTTTCTCTCAAAATTACAAAATTATTGTAAATCTTCCGAAATAAATATTGCGACATGGGCCATTGCTTACAGAATTAATTATGTAAAGTAATACGACTTCTATCTTAGTATTACTTATACCATATATTATTACCAAGGTATATGTATCATCCTAAATCTATCAGTTGCAACATCCCAACCATATTTTATGCAGCAGTTTTTTTACTTAGTTGTTTACCTCGCAAGAAGCTGTATTAATTAGATGGCTCCGTACTGTGCTGGTGTAACGTATTTTTCACCGCAGTGCGAATAACAAGAAAAGTAAAACGAAATAACAAAAAAAATGTTCCTGAAAAAAATGTCGTCCACTGGAGACTGGTGAGGATCAACCATCCTATTGAGCAAGACAGCGCTCAAGAAAGATAGAAAGCGAGTGTGTAAAGATGCCAGCATTCCTGACTTGGTGCTCGACGCTTTTATTTGTTGTTAGTGGTGTTTCACATTAACGTAGTGAGCTGTTTTGTCTTTTTTATTGCAGACGGCATGCCGCTGTTTTATTAACGCCGGTTGACCTTACTAATATACTATGTACTTGTCTCGATGTTCTTAGCTATTCCAAAGAGTGCATAGATCTGGAAAAGTTTTTCAGGGGGACGTGCGAGGGGTGGAGAAACTCATGAGTGGTAAAATTTATCGAGCATAGGCCTGTATTTTTTCTTTTTCTGGGTGCCGTTACGTGGTACAAACCAGGACGAATTGTTCATCCCTGAGCCGGTAGACTTCATCACGACATAAATCTATTGCAAAAGGCCTAAACTTATGTTTTTATCAAACCTGTGCAAAAGACGCTCACGCACGGCTGCCTACGAGCCAGAGAAAGAAAATAAAGATATATTTGGCGCTATTAAGGTAATTTTACACGTGAATAACGACCAGTACAACGCGGGAAAATCAAATCAAGTAACTAGTGTATGTAAGCTTGTCTGGCAAGTGACCAGTTTCCAACTACGTGTTTAGGTCATTTCTCAGCGCTACCCGGTTATTAAGGGGATTGTTAATCATGAAAAGTGGGTGGCATGCTGGCATGGTCCAGACAGCGATTCGCCTACGTGCTCCGCGTGTTTAACACGATGGCGCCGTCCGCACTCAAGTCTGGCATATTTGTGCAGAGTGAGTCTCGGTAGTCATTTTCAGCATCCCGTGCAGGTAACGTTACGTTGAATTTGGCGTCAGTTGTGCTGGATGCTACTTTTTACTGGAGAGTGCCAAAGCGTGGCTATTGTTAGCAGAAATGACGTAGCCAAGAGGACAGTGTTTTCTGACAAAGTTCCAAACATTATAAAGATTCATCACTAGGGACAAAGACGAATGTTCCTCTGTTTACTATGCCTGCCTTGCGTGTTCACTAACACGGAAGTTTTAAATCGGCTGGAAAGGGAACCAGGAACTTGGCTCCCGGAAAAGCGAAGCTTTAATTTGGTGTGAGCTTTCAAAGGCAAACGCATATTTGGTTGTGCCTAGAATTACACATAATATTTCTTCACCCATGAATTCAGTATGTTGGAAAACACAACACAACAAAACAACACACTGCACGGTATGTCCCGGGATGGGACGACACATGACATTACGTCACAGCACATCACACCACACCACACCACAACACACCACACTGTAACGCAACACATCAAATCACATCACCGCGCAACCCTACACAACAACGCAACAGATCGCAACGCATCAAAACACAACACACCACACCACATCGAAACACGTCGCGTCACATCACATCACATAACATCATATGACATTACAACACAACACAAGGGATTACATCACGTCACGTCACGTCACATCCCATCCCATCACATCACATTCCATCACAACACAACGTATCACATCGCATCATAACCCAACACAACACAACACACCACACCACAACCCAACACATATCACATGACATCGCAACACTTCACAACACAGCATGCCAACACATCACAACCCATCGCCACACGACAAAACACTCACTCACTCACTCACTCACTCACTCACTCACTCACTCACTCACTCACTCACTCACTCACTCACTCACTCACTCACTCACTCACTCACTCACTCACTCACTCACTCACTCACTCACTCACTCACTCACTCACTCACTCACTCACTCACTCACTCACTCACTCACTCACTCACAGCGCGGTGTGTTCCCACACGTCGTCAAGACGGATACGTGGATAGGTTAGGGAGAAAAAAAACAAAGCAATAATGAAAACTGCTGCCGGCGGCCCTTTTTCGCCGACGCTAATGTATTCGCGAACACGAGCGCATAACTCAGGTTTGCGCTTCGAAAGAACTGGAGCGCAAGCGTGATATGCGCGTGGAGCCGACGTCAGGTGCTGTGTAAGCACGTTAGAAACATGGTCCAGCAGGCACGCAGGCTTGCTCTTTTCGCTTTCATTTGAAATTACCCCGCATAAGCCGCACCTTCCAGAGCCACAGAATGTCTCTTCCGGGTTCCCTGCTTTGCATGTAAGAAACTAAATAGTTATCACCCCTTTGGTATGTTCAACGTTATGACTAGGAACACGACCGAGTTTGTCGCAATACATGATTGCTTGCCAGAGGCGATATGCCTACGCTTTAACAAATGGCTTCCAGGGAGTATTCACGACTCACGTTCAGTTAAAATGTGAAGTGCTGTTTATTGCACAACGTGGGTTAATTTGCATGCAAACTCTCGTAACGGCAGAAGCGAACACGTTAGAAGAGATGAAAGAACGCAAAAAAAAGCCCTCCCGCAGTGGCTCATTGGCAGTGGCGTTGTTAATGATGATGATGGTTGATGTTCATTGGCGAAAGGCCAACAAGGTCAAAGATCACCAAAGAAGGAATTATTAAGTGAGTGATGTAATCGTAAATACTAAAACCAGTGAGTAAAAGTAAAAGTATCACGACACAAAAGACAATGGAGATGGCTGGTGTAGAGGGTCAGGATAAGTATTCGGGATAAGGCAAGAGCTGCAGAAAATTTTATCTCTGCTAAGAACCTACAAACGCGTTGGGCTTTTTGAAAACATTGGTTCGTCGGTTATAAAGTGCGATGACGGCAGTGGAATGTGTCGTCTGTAGAGTTCAGGGAAATGTTTGTGTCGTGTTGTTTTAAGTGCCTTGCATGTGATTAGTTCGTGAACTACGGATACGCCCTTCCCACTCCTGCTACACACCGGTCTCGAAGATCCAGTGAGCAGGTGAATGTCTGTTACATGTGTGTGGCCTATCCGTAGCCTAGCTAGGGCGACTTGAGTGTGTCTGTTGTGTGAGTCAGTTGCGTAGCGTCCTAATTGTGGTTTTCTTACGTGAAGTTGGTTGCATCTTTGTTTACTCCGTTGTGATTGCCATGTGCTACGAAGCTTTTTTCTGTTGTGCGTCGGCTAAGCTGCTGTGCTGGTGAGCCCAGCTAAAAGCAAAAACTACCGTGTGTCAAGATTTTGGCTGAAGATAACGATTCCCAGGTGTTAGAAATTAATCGAGAGCCCTGCACTACCGTTCGCCGCATATGGCAGGTGTAGCTTCAGGGCGTATAACTCCCACAATTTGAAGTTGATATAATATTAATAGAAATATTTCCTGCGGATACCTGAATTCTATCGTTTTGTTTAAAATGATATCATGTTTCCACGGTCAATTTATATGCAAGATTAGGGAGGCAATCTTAGTTTAATCTACCTGTTCTTTATAGGCTGCCGTAAACCTATTCATTCATACTCACTAGTTCCTCCGCTTTGCATCCCGCAAAAGTGTACTCAACGTTTTCTGGGGCATGCAGGACGGTTTGAAAAGATTAGATGCACCGACGCCGTACGGTGGTCTAACCACGAATACACCGCCAACTGTCTCGCATTTCGCGCTTTGGCCGAGCACTGGTTGATAGTTGGGTGACGTACAACCGTACCTACCAAGGCAGGAAAAACTACCCGTGGGATCAGGGCGCCAAGCGGGAGCCACATTCTGTGCGAAAGAGAAGGAACCTACACGCTAGAAGTACGAAGAGGTCAACAGGCAGCCGCGAAATGTGTGACCGATTTGTCCGTGAGAAAAATCGGCGAGTGGACGAAATGCGATGAGAAGCAGATTCTCGAACATTCACTTGTGCACATCACACGGAAGACGGGTGCTAAGCATAAAAAAAAGACCACTAAAGAGTTAGACTCAGGAAGGTATACGAATGCAACCAGAACATCAATTTCGAAGATTTAGGCGCAGAGAGAACGTCGTGGAGGTACGGCTCATGACTGTCGTTCATCTGATGAAATTGATGACGAACGATTCCAACGGCTTTGCTCGGCGTAAGTACCATTCTCTGGACGCTATACAGCCAACAAGACTGATTTGTCAGCGGGTATTATTTCGATCGGACGGAGGTGAAACCAATGTTATCAACTTTCAATGATGGTAGTCGGAAAAGTAGTCGGAAAAGTAAGTCATAAGGAAGTATCAGAACAAACACTTGCGTTTCCCACGTGTACTCCAGTAATTCATTCGCAAAATAAATAAATAAATAAATAAATAAATAATAATAAATAAAATAAATAAATAAATAAATAAATAAATAAATAAATAAATAAATAATAAATAAATAAATAAATAAATAAATAAATAAATAAATAAATAAATAAATAAATAAATAAATAAATAAATAAATAAATAAATAAATAAATAAATCCGCAGAAGACAGAATAATGTTTTCTGAACGAACCAATTCTGAAACTGACCAAACTGTAGTTTAGAAGGGTTTGCTTATAGGCTAGTTGGTTCATCCCATTTATGTCCGAAGTAAACAGTCTAGAAAAAAAAAACCGGGCTACTTGGAAAAAGAGCGCTAAAAATGATTCGAATTGAAGGAAAGGAAACACTGCGCTGTACTGGGTTTTATTTAGGTGAGCAACGAATATATAACAGAATCGGAAACAAAGAGAGACAAAAAAGAGAGACAATCGGAAACAAATGCACGTATCCCCCCACACACTGAGCGATAGATGCGTGAGCACAGCCTCTATCGAGTGGATCGAGGGAATGATAAATTACTTGGGATCATGATGAATGCATCAATGCATGGCTACTCATTTTCACAATCTATCAGCTTTTTAGTTTTTGTTCTGGTTTTTTCTTCTATTTTTGTTTCTGATTCTAATATATATTAGTTGTTCTTCTACATAAAACGCAGTTGGCAGTTCAGCCCAGAGTTTGTTTGTATTTACTTCCTTTCATATAGTTTTAGCGCTGTTTTTCTAAATAGCATATTCACTCTTTCAGTTTGTAACAGCAGGGAACATTGTCATGGCTTTTGCTTGTGGCTTACCATAGGTGCTTCTACATACATGCAATGAAATAAAAGTTTTGCGTTGAAGAGGTGCTAGTCAGTCAATTGTTTTTTTGCTGTGGCTAGGTTATTCCTGTGGTAACGACAGCAACCTTGTTTAAAGCACGGAGAATTACACGTTTAGATGTTTATTAATTAAAATTGTGAAGTGTTAAATTTGAACTTACTAAATCCTTTGTAAAAAAGCACCTTGCGGGGCACTTGCAAGCGCACGGAAGCCTGAATAATAAATATTCAGTATGTTGATAGCACATGCATGACCTTAAGGAGAAAACGCCTAATGGGAACATCGCATGGGTGCTCTGAAATCATGCGATAAACCAACAAGCCATCAGTCGCATATATAAAAACGATAAAGATTTCGAACAAAAATTTTCAATGGCGACTAACTGTGCAGACGAAGCAGGGCTCAACGAACCGGTCAAAGGATGATATCGTTTCGAAAGATATAATTGGGAGCGATACTTTGGGCTTGCCAAAAATTTTGATTTCTCTAATTTTTCAAACTTCGTCTCAAGGGGTCATCTTCGAACAACGAGCGGAATTTACCCGTGGCCTCGGGGTTTCTCAATCGAGAGTCAGGTTCACCTTCGCTTGCTTCAAGGCTTACGCAATGCACGTCTCAAGCATTCGCTTAATGAGAAGCCGACGCATCGTTAAGGTCCTTCGAATGAACGCGCCGTGCAAAAGCAAACTCGACTGAATTTACTTGATGGTACACGTCGGTGAAACTAATGATAGGCAGTTCCAAGCGGTTCGCTTCCCTTGCGACCAAAATGGAGCATGAAAGAAATAAAGCTGTTTTGGAATAATATTTTATTAGCAGAAGCTCCTGACCGCGTTTACTTTTAGCGGGACAGATAACCAATTTTTTTTTAGTACATTTCCTCCATCTCAAATGAAAGGGCATCCCGTAAAACACTTTAACCCATAACTGTTTCGCTGATAGCCCCCTAGAGCTTTAGAAATCGCCATTAGTAGATTTGCCAGCCTTGCGTGTCCCACCAAAAGGACGTCTGGCAACCATGGCAGTGCGCCGTGCGGCAATATAGTTTTAAATGCACGTGATATGAAAAGATATATTTAAAAAATTGTCCCCGGCTAAAACAACAATAATGTGCAACCTTCCCTATTTCTTTCTGCGGCTTTTTGAATAAGGCGTTAAATTCGACGAAACTGGACCCGTAACGTAGTGTCACGTTTAAACACTACATGGCACCACCTTTAAAACTTCAAAAATTTTAGGGCAGAAAGGAACTTATTCCTTGGCGGGAACCCTAGTATATAAAACGCTTGTCTTCATATGAGCTAGAGGACATGCACTTCACAAAAATCGGTTGTCTGTCCCTTTAAGCGGCATGCGTTGTACTCCGAAGCACTTAGCCCGAGGTTTCCTCCCCTTTGAGGCCGACATTCGTCCTAAATGAACCCCAAACTTGTTAAATGGGGTTCAGAGGGTCATTTACATTTACCTCAACCGAATACTTTCAAGTTGACTAACGTTTAAGTGAGGTTCGAGATCAGCGCTTGGCTTATTTTTGGGCGCAGCCCTTTTGCGCCCGCTATTTGGGTTTAGTTGCGGTGGCGAAGGCGTCCGTCGACGTCCGCGTAACGGAGTGAGAGAACGAAGTGCGAAGGGAGAAAGAAAATAGTGAGAGGTGCCTCGCGAAAGTGTGAGTGGGAGGGCGGCAAGCGCCCCTATGGCGTAATCTCGCACTGCCGCCCCGTCACACTTTCTCCATGGGTTGCCGCCAAGGAGCAACGCCACCTACGAGAAGCGCCGCCCCCCTCGTACTTTCCCCAGACGCTTCTCCGTTCGCCACTCATCCGAACCATGTGACATTTGCGCGGGTGATTGAAACACGTTTTGCAAGAACATGCTCGGTGGGGGCGACGCGCTGCGAGATAATGGCAGAGTAGCGCGCACCGCCGTGCATTCGCTGGTCATGCGATCACTTCCTGAGACACAGCAGATATGCGCCGTAAACAAGAAGACTGCAGTTCGGGCTGTGCCAAAAGTTTGCATTAAGGAGTACGAACTGGTCCTCAACTCGGCGGTGATGTCCATGCCGAAATGATGCCGAGGAGAGTGACCACTAGCTTGATGTCAGCTGTAAGTTATTGTCGTCATTTGACTGTTCCCTGCTCGTAGTCCTTTCTGGCAGTACGTTGTACAACCGTACAGCATAAAGAGCACGTTCTAACCACAGCTAGGAGATGTTCGCTATAGTTATACGAATTTCGGAATCAGAGTTGAATGCGTACTCTCTATTTCGCCTGCGCGGGCTTCGTCTGTAGAAACAGCAGACTCTCTGGTGGCGCACATTTTATCTTGCACCTACGTTACGACGGCAAAAGGAGACATCCACCCAAGCAGAGCTCCTCGCCGTGCAGGATGCCCTGCTGCACGCAACTGTATTTTCCACCCCGGCTTCAACCGAGTTTTCCATCTGCACTGATTCATCCGCTGCTGTTCGAGAGCTTCGAAAAACAGTTACGTCAAACAAACTTATGTTGCAACACCAGGACATAGCGGATATTTACCCCTGCCGCATTCATGTGCCATGGCGTCAACGCAACAGCCACTCTGGAATGCAGGCTGCAGATTCTGGTACACCCCCCCTGCGCGTGCAGTATCCCCCTCCTCTGGTACCTTCATCAGCGGTGATTCTCCTCGCCAGTGAAAAAGAACGTCTTCGGCGCACCGCGCTCGCCCAGTCATACGTCCGCGCTGTACTGATCTTCCTGGTGAGTCATCCCGCTTACATGAGGTCCTTCTCCGGCGGCTTCACTTGGGGGTGGCCCTCATGCCGGCTTTGACGAGGATCTCGCCACCCCAGTACGATGCCCCGCTTGAGTCGACGTGCCCCTTCCGCCCCGCTCCTGTTGAGCAGGCTACAGCAGCGCATTTGGTGTGGAGCTGGCCTGGCCTACAAAGACTACGCCTCGTGCACCTCGCCTCCTGCGGCCCGCGCACCGGCCGTCCCCCAGACTTCCCCTCATAAACAGAGGGCCGACATCACGGCCCACTTCTCCGGTTTCTTCGGGAATCCGGAGTCTATACGTTTATATAGCTTTTTGTTAATAGCAAACTTCGGCAAAAACTCCGTGAGACTCTGCCGGGCTTCCCAAAGGCTCACAAGATGGGCACCTATGCCCGGGCAGTCCTGCGGTAGTATTAATTTCTTAGTCTGTTTTTTTTTTCGCGGCTTCCAACATCTGCTCCGTCTATTTTTCAGTTTCTTCAATGGGACATGTTGGTGTCGTCTCTCTAAATTCCCGCCAATCAGCAATGCGGGATGTTCCTATTTTCCGTTGTAGGGCTGTGTTGTGGGATAGCACCAG
The DNA here is from genome assembly GCA_013339765.2 of Haemaphysalis longicornis. Taxonomy (NCBI): domain Eukaryota; kingdom Metazoa; phylum Arthropoda; class Arachnida; order Ixodida; family Ixodidae; genus Haemaphysalis; species Haemaphysalis longicornis. Next base: position 93,553 of record JABSTR010003263.1, on the reverse strand, counting down.
CTGCATAATATAATGATCACTGCCCAGAGTTTCTTCCAACCATTCCAAAATGGGTTTTTTGACACCGTAAGTTAACGTCAAATCCGGCGGGGTGCCTCTAGGGACACTATTTCCAATTCTGGTAGGGACAATATTGACATTGCACAGATGTAGATTATTCTTTTCATGGATTCGTACGGCTGCTCCCCTTTTTTCTTATCTCTTAGATACCCCCAGGTAGTATGGTGCGCGTTAGGCTCTTAGTATTACAAGGGCATGACGTTGTTTTACTGCTTTCAAGAGTTGGGATGACTTCCACGAGTGTATAAACAATGAGGGGGGAAGGAAATGTATTTGGGCTGTTTGGTTTGCCTGGATGAGGATAGCCGTCCGTGCCCTGGAATCTTCAACGTATGTTTGGTATCCCCTGAGCTGTACCTGAACTGTCTCCGTTTCTTGTAATGCAATGACTGTCCGTGTGTGTTGAGATGCAAAGGTTCATAATGAACGTTGCTTGCTACGTAAGGAGTGGAAATTCTGCTGCCATATTGTGGTTTGCCCACTCTGGGGGCTTTTACGGTTCCCCACTCTGGGAACGTTCCCATTCATCATCGGTTGTCATTCGGCTGGACGGATTATTGGTGAAAGAGTCGCCGCGTTTTCTGAGATTTTTCCTCTTCACTTCCTCGGCGGCTTCCTGCCTTAATTTGCCGATCGCCCCACGAAGCAAGGCGCAGCCCGTCGCGAGGTCGATAGATTATTTTATAGTCCTATTCAGGCAGTCAGGGTTCTCATCCCCATTATCCTCATCGGGTTCCGGAGAACAGGAAGATTGAAAGTACTATGTCTTCTACTTCCCTCCCTTCCTCCTTACCCTTTTTAAACGAGATGTTTTCTCCTCCTCTGGTAAGACGGCAGTAAAAAGATTGCTTCCTGGCCGATTCCGCGCCGTCAACGATAAGGGCAAATGATGACAAGGAATAACTGATTAGACGGCTGACTCGAATGGCCTAGTCTGCCCACAAGTATCCGACGTTGTCAAACTTAATTCGTAGGTTTAACGGTATTGATTGATGGCTAAGTTTAACACTCGAAGGCCACACCTGGACTATGAGGCGCGCCGTAGTGGAGGGTTGCGGTATGGACATCGGGGGGATCTTTAGTACGCGCCGCAATCTAGACACACGTGTGTTGCCGGTTCCACCACGGCCGGAATGGAACGCGCGTCTGTGGGCTGAGAAGCCCAACGCCTTAGACACTGAGCCAAATTAGTGGGTGGCTTAATGATGATGATGATGCTTAGCGGCTTCTCCTTTGTAACGAGGCGGCGTTGCACAGCGGCCTTAGTCGTAACGCCACTGTACAATCACCTCGCCAAAAATATTTCAAAAATAAATAAATAACTAAAAATATATAAAATAAAATAAAAAGAACATACCTTTATGAAATTTTTGTGCTAGTCTGACTTATTTGTTTGCATGTCTTCCCAGTTTGTTCTCTGTTTTTTTCCCACCAGCACTCTAACCTTCTTTTACTAACCTCTACTGCTGTCCAGTTCACTTTTCCACTAACCTTAAAGCCAAGGGCTTCCGGAAGCTGGATGGCTCCTCACTGAGGACTGGATGGTTACTTTTGCACTCCGTTACAATATGTCGCATGGTTTCTGGCTCCCTGCCGCAGCCTGCGCACAGTTCTTCCTGTAGCGGCTCTCGTATAAGCGTTTTTGTCCTCAAGCTACCCGCCCAGGCTTCAAAAAGCAATGCACTCCCTTTGGTATTATCGAAGACTTTTTTTCCTTGTGATTCCTGCTTCCCGATTCGAAACCACGCCATCTGGTGTGTAACAGTGTTGCATAAACTGTGCCCCACAACGTTACCCGTGAATTGGTAGAGTGCACAAAGAGTGCCTTAAAACAAATATAAATCCCACCACTTCTGGATTAAAAAATCATGCACCCCTCTATCTAAACGACGGCGATGGTTGAATGCGACGGATTCTTCAATTGTCGTCTGAGTTTGAACTGAGTTTCGGCTGCGACGGAATTGAGCAATCGGACAGACGCCGGCTTCATAACGCGGGGGTGCCAGGTTCATTTCCGGCCACTGAAGCGTTTTTAAAAACGATAGTCTTTCTTGGACTACTTAAACCTAGAAATTTTGGTCTGTCTGTCTGCCTGTCTGTCTGTGACTCGATTCAGCCACCCGGCCAACGTGAAGCAAAAACAGCACAATAGTCTCATAAACACACAGCCAAATGTAAACGTCTAAGCCCAGTTTATATGTTCATACTTGTCAACTTTGTTGAACAAGAACAAGACATTACGCAAATATAAGAGAGGAAATTAGTACAAAGGGATATTTACAGTGTTTCTTTATTAAAAATTCATCGATGCTTGGTTTTTCGATAGCAAATGATATTCTACATCTACTGCAGAAAACCGCCGCCCGCGCGACCTCCTGGCGGCTTAGGAAAAATCACGCGGCAACAGCAACGAAAGGTTCCACTATAGCTAGGTTCCAGGTTCTTCTTGGAACACACGTGGAGCACGGCCACGCGGTTCTATAAACCTTACAGTCGGCCGCCTTGATTTACGCGCGTCTACGCCGTACTGCAGTGCTGGCATCGAGGAACCCGGCCTGTAGCAGTGGAACACGGTAAATTCAAATCGCCTTAAGCAAACCTTCAGTGTGTTTATCTTGGGCTGAGCGCGACGGTACAGGAACAGCACGAGAGGTGAGCGGGAAAGCAAAGAGGGAATTTCCTTGGCAAATGTCTACAAATACTATCGTCTTTTGACGACATTTGCAACGAAAGGAGCAGATACGCGGCCAATTTTTTTTCTTTCACTTCACCCACAATCATTCATCATCATCGTCAGAGAAAGTTGGCTTTCCTGCACTACGTTGTTGCGTTACAGACGCCATCCGTGAGAACAATAAAGCTTCGCTTCAAAATAGTGAATACAAACTTTGAAGTATACCTAGCATTAAACGGAAGCACGATAGTTACAAATGAATTTAACATATCAGTTAAGAGAGTATCGATAAGGTCTACGCGTAGGCGACCAGACCGGTAATCCTTATGTTGGGTGTAGCATGACGAGAAGCTCACAGAGCAAAGAACAAATTGGAGTGACAGTCCATTTTCGAGCGGCCGTTATGATTATTATGAAACACCATAAGGAGTGTGCTGAAGGACGAGGCAAAAAGAGAAAGTGCACATGCTTCTAATCCCGTTTCATAGAGATAGCAACAAGGTATCCCATCTTGTCGCCTAATTGAATGCTTATTAGCATTAAGGGAAGTGACACGCACAGCCATTCACGAGGGAATAGTATTAAAAGGACCCGATGTTCCAACATGTATAAAGAAGGAGACTTTAAGCGGGAGCAACCCGAAACTTCCCGTCTTGTGGACCGACGCCATGTCCTTATAGAAGAAAACCTCGAGTCGCGTGCAATAACACCCATTGCACTAGAATGTTATTTGGTTCAATTTGGTTCAAAAACAAAAGCACTCCTGAGCTTACTAAAATCCACCGCTCTCTTTGTCATGTTCTAAAAGCAGTAAGCCCTATTCAAATCGGCGGAAGCCTTTATTTTATTTAGTTTTTAAAGTTCTTGCTTCTTTTCAATTTCCGGCTATCTTTTCCCAATGCAAGATCAGCTACAAAGTATCTGGTTAGCCTTTCTCGTGCTCTTCAGAGGCTCGTTCGCCGCTTCAAACAAAAACGGGCGAGGAATTCTAATAAGTGATACCGCGGTCTTAATGTATGCAATAATGATGGAGTTCACAAATCTTGTAAGGCACGCGGGTTCTTCGCATCTTAAGATGGTTTAATGACTGAAACATAGAGTCAATAGGAAAATAAAAAAAAACTTGCTTGGGGCGCCTTCAACTTTTCGTTATTGCCTTTAATACGCAAGAGGCGAGAAGGATAAGGATTAGAATGAAGGAAAATAATAGGACATTTTAATTTTTAATGAGGCGAACTTTGTTAGAGCCCTTAAGCGCTCAGTAAATAGCGGAGATAAAAGAGTGCTAGCGTCGACCTATCGTTATTAGAGGCACGGGAAAATACGGGAAGCGGTTTAATATGCGGGTCGAAATTCGAAGTTGTGGTAAAGCATTAGGGAAGAACGGCGATGCGGTGAGAAAACAGACTAAGGGCGGCAGACGGGGCATCGACAAATGAGTTAATAATTCGTGAGGTCACATGTTTATTTATGGTTGTATTAATTTTGTAATTTTTCTGTGCTCGGGAAGGGGTAGCGAGGACTCGATTTCAGAAGTTTTTCTTTGAGAGGGAGTTTAAAATTTAGGAAAATTTTAAAGAAGCATAATAACCGCTTTACTTGGTCTAATTGCATGCGGTAGATGTGTCGTCTAGGTCTATTGCAATATACCTATGCCAATAAAACCAAATAAGGTTAGAGTGTGGCGAGTACTTTACTCTTAAGCAAGCCACCGATGGGTTAAACTAAGAGTAAAATACTGCAGGAAGATTAAAGTAGATCTAGTAAATAAGTATAGCGCAAAACAAAGTAACATGCGCACATTGACACTATAAGCTTCAGATCGACTGAGCATCCCAAGTAACAAATGTCTGTTACTCATACCAACTTAATAAGAGCACAGTACTGATTCTAAAACCCGTCAACCGCTACTTTAGTCTAGTTGGACAAACAGGCCTGTTATGACTGAATGCCTCCCTAAAAGTTCCATGAAGACAAATACAATTTTGCATTAAGGACGGAAAGTTGGGCTAGTTGGTTAGACGATACTGGTTACATTTTCCTAGCGAAAAATACGGACGGCAAGAGTAAGAAAATCACGGGGCAAACGCTAGACATCAAGAGAATTTATCACAAAATACATGCCCACACTATACCAACGGCGCACGGGCCAAAAAAAAAAAAAAAGGGAGGGTGGCACTTGGCCGACATTTTCGCAGGTGCAAATGCACTCCAGCATTCGAAAAAATTACTCCCACCTCCCCTCGCGGGAAACCCCTGTGTAGATGCGACGCATAGGGAGTTCTGTTAGGTTGTTTTCGTTAGGTTGATTCTCCCATCGTGTGAAACGTGCCGTGAACCACCTGCCGCGGCTATGACGCAACACATTCCAACACAATCCACTTTATTCCAATCCAATCCAAATCCAATCCAATCCAATACAATACAATCCAATCAAATCCAATGCCCCTCGCGAGACAGTGTTCGCTATCGCAGAGGAGAGGGGGTGAGCGGCGGAGAGCGCAGCTCGCGCGGCGAGGAGAAGGGGGGAGGGGTGTGGACGGACAACAACAACGCCGTATGGAGGGACAAGGCGAGTGAATGAGATGCCGTCGCATCTAACAAATTCACGCATCTCAATGAAGGGAATCATGACAAGTGGGCATTGATTATGTTACTCTTGTGGTCCGTCTTTTGCACTAGGAAAATTTACCCCGGGGTAACACTTTTGTTTAATTTAAAAGAAGGGGTCTTTAGTAACTGACACAATTAAATGCCAATCCCGGAAGTCGTTTTTAACAAAAAAAAGATAAGAAACGTTTGAAAACACTTCAACTTCGCGCTATACCAAGTCAACAGTGACGTCAGCAAGCGCGCCGGAGTCACGAAGATAATCTCAGTAACGCTTTCGATTATAAGTGCAATTGGCCACGCAGCCGCGACGGCTATCAAGTAGCCTGGGAGGGCTTTATAGGAACGCTTAGATAGTAGCGGGGCGTGATGGCCACCCGATCCACAGAGGAATATTGTGTAAAAACACTTCTCCTCGGGCGCTAGGTTAACCTTTGTTGCGCCACTGTCAACGTGCTGATGTTGCTTGGTGGCAACGCCATCTGGCTCCATAGCAACGGTGTCACCGTTGCTAAGGGGTCTGCCGCACTTCTCACAGCGCAGCGGGAGGGTCGGACGGTGATACGCTAGCCTCAAAACAATATTTTTCGGTAATCAATCAATACCGGTAACAATGTTACCAGAAAAGTAATGTTACTACATAAGGCTACAAAGTATCGGCATTCTATTGTCATATTGTTCTGTGCCGCCGCCATAATCATTGGTCACTTCGCATCCCCTGACAGTTGTTTACACTGCGACGGTTCATGGGTGTCGCCATTTTAGATGCCACGCATCTCTTGCTCTGAGGCATCTCCCTCCTGCGTCGGCGTTGTCCGGCGACCGCACGCCAGCTGCGCATGCCGACCCTCCTCCCGTCTTCTCTCCGAGAGCTGTGCGCGCAACGCTCTCACTCCTCCTCATTAGCATAAACAACAGCTGTGTGAGCGCGCTTCGCTCCGCTCCCATCGCGCAAGCGTGCGCATGCGCGACTCTCCTCCGTTGTCTCCTCTCCTTGAGGCGCTGTGAATATAAAGCGGGTATCGCGCTGCGCAGTCAGCGCTCGCTCTCGTTGACTTCGCGTCACTTTGCTTTACTACTGCCTGCTTGACTTGATTCTTTCGATGAAGACGTGATGGAAGCGACGGTCCCTTCATGAAAAGTAAAATTACGCCCATCTTCCCGCGTATGAGAACACCCGCATGTGATGGAATGCATCATACGCGTTAACACGTTTCACCCGATTTAGAGAATCAACCCAATGGAACGCCAATTGGACCCTCCGATGCGTCGCATCACACCAGGATTCCCTGGCAGGAAGATGGGCGTAATTTTTTCTTCGTGCCTTTTCAATCGGTGGACCCTGGCGGACTTAGCTTGTCCTCCCTGCTCTGCTGCTGCGTGAGACTGACGTCGTTTTGAACGCGAATTAAAGACAACGCGTTTAGCCGTTTCACCAGCAAAAGTGTTTTGGTCTACCTTCGGCAGTGCTATTAACAAAAGACCCGGTAGAAGTTAGCGGTGAGGCCGTGGAAGCGGCAATCTCGCAACTCTGATAAACAACCAAAATGGCCGCCATTGCTGATTCTCGTGCCTCAGTAGCGGTATTCGAAACCCTGTCTAGTGGCACAACAGAAAACCATATCGCTGTCTATATTTGTCGGGATACTTTAGCGTCTCTAAAGGCGGTTGCGTGTCCGAAAATGAAACTTTTGTCGAGCTGAAATATTTGGAGATAGGTAGCATTTACAGGCAGTTTAAAAGTTTCAAGCGGTGGTCAAGAGCATCTTTCTGTCTTCTCGAAGCTACTCAGTTTCAGCGCCGAGGTCGAGTTGAAGTTTCTATTCATAAACACCACTTTGGAAAACTTTTCGATATCAACTTGAAAATAAGTAAAGAAACAGAGACTGAAAAACACTATAAATTTTCTCTTCGAGCCCCGACGCTTGCAAAAGCGTCCGTTATAGAGCGCTTCTCCAGGCCATAGCAATGAAGTCCGCTGGGGAGCAAACTTTCGCCCCTCTTTAGATTGCCTTCGCCAACGACGGGCTGCGTATAGGGAGGCAAAGCTTTTGATGGCGGGCCGTTAAAGCGCTGGAACCGACTAAACAAAAGAAAACGGGGCACTAAACACTTAAATTCTACAGGAGCAGCGAGCGAGAAATGAGGGAGTCACGTGGGGAAGTGGGGCGGGACGGGGGAACGGGGTGTACGAAACCACGCAGAAAACTCCAATCCATGCGGCCACTGACTCGGAAGTTAGGGAGGCAAAGCAGCAAAATGCCGGCCGTCTTCCGTCTTCTATTTTCCCCCTCGCTTCTCCAGCTTTGCGCCTGCTCTTTCCCCGCCCGTTCTCTTTTATGATTGGCCATTCGAAGCACGAGCAAATGCGTCGGCGCCACGCATCGGGGAGCAAGCAGGCTTTCCCCCAGTACTTAGAAGTAGCCGGGCGAAGTCCATCCGGCTTCTGGCAGGATCGCCGAGGGCTTTTGCGCACTGGCCCCGAAGGTTAGGGAAATGGGGAAAGGGAAGCAGAGGGAGAAGTAGGGAGAAAGGGAAGACATAAACGGGAGGAAGGGGGTACGGTCTTCCCTCTTTCCCTCCCATCGTTGTCTATGGGCCCATAGCACGCTTCACTCATTGCTCGCGCGGGTGGCAGTTTCGTTCCCCAGTTCGCCACGCACATGCGTAATCCGCCGCATTTAGGCCGGCAAGCCATTACGCTAATGGCTCGGATGGTTGGGCGAGAGGGTACGGACGGGGGTGGAATGTTGAGGGCGACGCTTCCGTTTCCAAGGAAGGAGTGTACGCTCGTTCCTGGAAGCAGAAAAAAAAATCCAAGCTCCGAATGGCGGAGAACCAGCGGAACTGACTTCGTAAACTACGAGCACACCACTGTACTGAATGCGGATATAATATAAACGCGGCCGCGGAACAAAGGAGTGCGCTGCGGGAAGTTGCGTTCGTCGTCCGAGTCTCGGTGTCGCGTGCGGTGAATTCGGCTTGGACGGGCGATCTCGACTGCGACTGCTGCGATCGGCCCGGCGGTCGTCTGCACGACGCGGCACTCTATTTGTCGTCTGCTAAGCGGCCGGTCGTGCTTGTGGCTTCGCCGCGATGTTTGCTCTGGGGCCCGCTTTTCGGTGTTTGTACTTTTGTCGCTTTCTGAGCTCCTTTTAGGACTCGTCTGGGGACATCACGTCGACGCATTTGCGGGAACGGGTAGCTAGAATGTGTATACGACGGAGCATGGGCCGGGCTTGCAGAGATCCCGGTTGTTTACCCCTTTCGCATTTGTACAGGTCGTTCCCTGGCGATAGTTTTTCCCGCTACGGTGACGTTACTTAGTGACCCTATGCATGCGATCATATCAGCGTCTGCAGTGAGTAGTTTGCTCAGAGTTCTATTTCGATCGTGGATGGATATGCGCAGGGTTGTTTTGACAGGATCCGCCTGAAGCGCCTCGGCCCTCGCATGTTTATAGGAGTCCATTACTTCTTAGCGATGGTTAGCTAGTACGAAGACGAGTAACGACATTGATCTAGTGCATAATGTATATTCTGAGAATGTTGCGAACCGTCCAGTGAATATAGATTTTACATCAAATATTTACTGTCAGGGGAGTAAGAGGGAACCATATCGGTGGTTATCTGGTGCTGCAATTAAATTACAAAAGGTAATTGTAGTCAGTTTCGCAATTTCGTTGTCTGTGCAGCTAACATACGCCGTGTCTTTTTTTCATTTATTTGCTTTCTGATGTGTAATCTTGTCGCCACATTTAAGAAAATAAAATTTGGTAGTTTTCTAGGACGCAAATAATTTTCAAACGGCTTCCGAGCAGGCACTGAGGCGTGCCACGAAAAAGGATAGGACGCTATGCACGCTATTTGCCACAACTGTTCATGTTCATAAAAGACCAAGAGATGTCACATGTATGGCTACACTTTGTACATTAGTTTTCTCCTATTCAGTTCCCGCCGCCTCGTAGCGCGCAGCTAGCTATCGTACGGAACAAGTTAAGAACGGCAACAACTCATGTATGGTATCGCTCTGTCTTAGCGACGAACCCGTATGTCAACGGGTCCGCGTGTTTTGAAAGGAAACTGTTATGAATGTGTGATGTCGTCTGCCTTTATTTACGTAGTTTGTTTGTCGTTGCTGAAGTAGCTTATCGCGGGAACGGCTCGTGCCATGTTTAAATTATTCCCCGTAACGCAGAACTTGCGCCGAGCGGAGTAACATCCGGCTGCGGTGACGAGGCACTGCGGCTAATTCCGAGTATACGCCTCGAGCTTCGTGATCGCTGCGCCGCCTGCCGCCGCTTCTCCGCGGCGCTTACGGGATGTCCGCTGCGCAGCTGATAGCGGCTCATGCAATGTTTTGGTTCTCTTTCGCTTCTTTTTGCCTTTCCGCGCCCTGAACATCTTGTTATGGGGATGTCTGTAAGCAAATAGTACGTTTAGGGCACTTCAAAAAACAGCTGCGTCCTGATTAGAGTGCTCGACCGCCAACAAGAGCTAACCGGGGACGCGGTACTGCGCGCTTCTTTGCCGCCCTTATGACCGTCGGCGACGGCAGCGGCATATCACCGCTGTCACCTCTGAATATCTCAGGTGCAAGTGAATTCTATTGACGCCTCGTTTAGTCCTAATATTGGCACAGTGAGAGGTTGGTATTTTTTGTCAGCGCGGACAACGAATTCGGCCTTGTTTTGAATGTATACGTCGTAGAAAAATATCATTCGGGGAGGTGATTACCTAATACCTGACAATAGCTTGTGCCCTTATAGAAATAGAAGCCACGCGATAATGTTAAGTGTATTCCAAGTCTGTGGGTCGTTACATATGGGCCCACTCCCGCCTGATAGCATGGACCAAGGAGAGATAATGAAACTATGGAAAAATAAATGGTCTGCCAAGTCTGTGGGTCGTTACATATGGGCCCACTCCCGCCTGATAGCATGAACCAAGGAGAGTTAATGAAACTATGGAAAAATAAATGGTCTGCCAAGTCTGGAAGCAATGTAATAGCTCGTGCGGAAATGAAAAAACCCAGTACAGCTTCGGAAATCCTAGAGACGTTCGTCTTACCTTAAGCAAGGTTGAACTCACTGGACCAACTAGATGTGAAATGCACTGATATTTTCCAAGACTGGGAGGAGGAGGAGGGTGGCGCTTAACTGTCGTTGTGTACAAATGCGGAGCGAAATCAAGGAATTACCGTTTTAGTAATCACACACAAGGTGGGCATTCACCTTTATTTTGTTTTTCGACTTTAACGAACAGCTGATCACTCGGCGGATACATTTTTTGAAGTAAACAGTACGGAAGTTTACAAGCGATTAAAGGTGTCGTTGGCAGGGTGTGGTAGCTGATAAGGCCCTCTGATTTCACTTTTGTGCTAAATTCTACAGGCTCCCTGTGTCATTTGATGATATTTCGAAGAAGCGTTTAGTGACGGCCTCGGATATAAGCGGGGGATATAATTATTTGTGCTGACTCCTGGATGTAATTTTGCATTATCCATCGTACTTATTGTGTAGAATGTCCGTGAATTGGCTTGTTCAGGGTAGTTATCAATATCCGAGATATGAAGCGTAGCGGGCGGGCTGTCTTGTATGAGTGCTCCGCTAGATTATAAAAGCACACGAAACCGATTTACATCGTAGTGTGTAGCCGTAGCATGAGAATCTGAACGAACGCTGCTCACGGGGGTACTGTTAGTAAATTTCAGGGGAGTGGAATTACAATCAGCTCCATGCATAGGCTTGTTTCGCGATGCCTGGCTGTGACACACACCTGGCGCTTATGCGGACAAAATGTACCACAGTAAGATCGCGTCAGAAGCATTTACACTCTCGTTAATACACCACATTTGCGAACAGAGTGATTTCTCTACACAAATATGTATTTCCAACGCATACAAACGGAAAATATCGGTCGCGAACGTGCCTCAAAAGCAACGGCGACAGTGGTGAGCGGGCCGGCGACTCCCGCGTATGCTTTCGAAACGGGCCGCTAGGTGGATTTCAGTGGCGCCCCTACAGGCAGCGCTCGAGGCGTATATGATACCCTGATCCGAACGTAGAGACTCCGCTTGTTGTTGTCGGTGTTATGCCTCAACCTTCCACTTTGTTCTCTCAGAAAAACCGAAGCTTTCTATGCCTAGCTGAAGGCACGAGTCCGTCACGAAAACGCTCAGTAGGAAAGCCAACTTTACACAACGGGTTCCACAAAACGATGATGATGATGATGCTAAGCGAAGACACATCAAGCGCCTCAAGCAAAAAACGCTTCCCGTGGTCGGATTCGAACCTATGTCCCTCGCGTTACGAATCCGACGTCTATCCGATTGCGTCATTCCGACACGGTCGAAGCAGTTTGGATTTAAAGAGACGCTTTCATGGTCTCACTTATGGCGACCGTCCCGCCACCAAAACTCTGTGAGTCCCTATAACCGCAACGACAGCGAACGAATCCCACACGAGAAAGATGAGCGGTTCAACCATCGTTGTCGTTAGGCGAAGGGGCGTTTGTTATTTCTAGCTTGCTCGAAGCAGCTTGCTAGCTTGCTCTAGCTTGCTTATTCTCTCGATGTGATTACCTGTTCACCCGAAAGAATGGCACTCATATCTAAGTAACATGTATACAAAACTCTGCCGTCCTTGTCATTTCGCCCTGGTCAACAAGGTCTACGGAGGAACAAAAAAGAACATCTTCTCGTCATCCCCGGTAACCTACGAGACGACATATTTGAAGAGTGCGAGGACGACCCTCTGGCGCCTTGTCCTTACACGACGTTTGGAAAGATAAAAACAAAGTACAGTAAACCCTTCTTGTAACAAAACCACTCTGACTGAAGTTTTGTTTTGTCCTAACTTTTCCGCTATTTGAACTGAAATGCGGGAAAGGCAAATAATGCCGCTTTGAACGAAGTACCGTTTATAAAGAAGAATTTTTTTCTATCGAGCACGTTGCGGTTACGTTGGTTGAAGGCAATACAGTTAACGGTTTGTTTCCCATGTGAAGCTGCCGCGACTGCCTGAGTGAAATAAAGACAAATCTCTTTGGTCTTCTGCAGCCATCAGCTCACTATTATAACAAGCGTGCCATTGTAGCCAAAGACTGAAGAGAAACAACGGATATCCAGAATAAAACGGAGGAGTAAGTCGCAAAACTCTGCCTTTACGAAGTTGTACATCGACACACAGCTTCTGAAGTCGTCATTACAGAACGCAATACGCTCTTCACGGCCGACTCCGAGACACATGGCCATACGCCACAGCCACACGGGCCATTGAGGAACAATGATGCAACGCCTCGAAAACTTAGCGGCGAATAGAACGTCTACAGGGTGTTGTCGTGGAATACTGTCTATGCACGCGGACGTGGAAAATATGTCGTGGATGGAACCCGGTCTTTTGTCACGCTCATTTATATTACAGCTGCACTAGACTTTCATTAAGACTAGCTTGGTTATGACAATTTTTGGGTTAAAACGAACAACGATATTGCTCTCTTGTAACCTGCACAAGGCAAAGAACAACCACTTAAGACGGATTTCTGGTAATACGAACAAATTTTCACGGCTTATTTGAGTTCGCCTTAAGGGAGTTTACTGTATATAGTAAACTACGCAGTTGGCTCCACCCAAGCCTGTGCACTAAATTCGCCAGACTACTATAATCGGTGAATTGCTATCAACGTCGGAGACAGGGACCTTAACGGCCGACTTCCAAAGACTACGACAACGTGCGAATTCTACCCACCAGGTGGCTTGCGTCCGATAATACGCACAAACGAATAGCAGGCGCTGGGCGCTACAATCTTCGACGCCGAGGTACCGGGCACACCGGGAAACAGAGTGGGGCTTCATAAGCCATCTCAGGCCACAGGGAATTCAACAGCGTGTTTGCCAACTTGTTTACGAGGTCGTCCCTGCCGGCGACTACCGAATTTCAAGACGAAGCATTGAGCCCGAGGTCATTATGCACGCGGTTCACATCATTCAATACTACGCGAAATACCTGCTTTTTAATTTCGGGTTCAGTGAATCGTTTAATTTTAGCATCTGATCGATACACCTCTGGAGGGGAGGTAACTCCGCGAAGCATGTTCTATTTAGGTCCTGTTTATGCTTCTGCGCGGGGATATTTTATTCTGGACCGAAATCGAAGCATTCGCTTAATGCGGCTGCATCGCCTTAACAGGCTATTTTGTTTCAGAGAGAAGAATTGTATGATATCGGTCACCACTTGCCTAAATTATTCATTCCTAATCGCTAATGTTCCTGATCTCATTGCAGACTGCCCGGAAAAAGGCCGCTGAATTATATATACCCGCAGACTAAACGCCGCGGCATTCGATTCGTCGATTATGCGTGTGCGTGTCCATTTCTTTTAGTTCCTCTCCGTCGCATGTTCTTTCGTGGCATTATTTTTGGAGCGCAGGTTAGCTGTATTAAACGTTATCTACTGCAGAAACCTTTTCTCGTTCCTGACTTCGCCATGGCATTGCGAATGTGCTGCTGATCACAAAGTCACAGATTCGATTCCCGGCCGCGGCGTCCATTTTTGTGATGGAGGCGAATAGCAAAAACGGCCGCGTATTGAAAATTTCGGCGGACGTTAAACATCCAACATGGTCAAAATTAATCCGGAGCCCTCTACTACGGCGCGTCTCATCGCCTACTCTGCGTCGGTGCGTTAAACCCCACAATCAATCAATCAATCAATCAATCAATCAATCAATCAATCATCAATCAATCAATCAATCAATCAATCAATCAATCAATCAATCAATCGATCAATCAATATTGTGAACGACGTCGCAAGAATTTTCTATCGTACTAAGTTTTGTATGTTCTCGCTGTATATCATACAAGGCAACACGAGTAATGTACAACGCAATGCTGCATTTATTTTATTTTGCCACGCCGACGTGTGAAGCGCCCGCAAAAGTTTAGTAAAGCAAGTATTTATGGTAACAAAAAGACCTAATTAGGACCGAAAAAGGTACAGTGAGAATTTTTTTGTTTTGCTGATGACTCGGGAAAGACCATCTGTGCTTGTAATACAGAATTAAAGGTAGGTAAAAACAGTGTGTTTAGAAGAAATCCCACGACACGTGGAAGCATAACGCTGCTACCACTATCCGTTATTGTTCCACTAAATACGTTGAAGCTGAAGGCCATATAGCCACATCTGTTTTGATGGTTGTCGTAGCGCCGGGCCACTGAATAAACTTCGCCATATGGGGTTGTTAACATTTGATGACATTTCTGGCAAAAGAACATTTTTCTGTCCCCTCAATGTCGCAAAGCTCATACGTGGAAGAAAATATAGCTTTTGAACTCGGGCTTAGTGCACGAGGACTTCGGAACTGAACCGCTAAGGCGGGTTCCTTTTGCCACGCCCAGGACGAGAAAAAAATCGTTCTTTTTCAGCATCAAGAACTTACGCTGATTTAATTCAACAACCGAAAGGTGCGAAACTATTGATTAAACGCTTCCAGCCAATTGACCTCAAATAAAAACTCATGAGTTAACGATGCAATTACCGTAGCCGCATATAATTTTATGCTATAGCAACAGTTGAACTTTACTTTATACGAAAGTGTTTTAACTATCATTTGAGATTGGCGTGGATGAGCAGTGAGAGTGATCTCTGACCGCGATTCGCGACCACCAGCCGTGCCCCGATTTGACGTCATCACATTAGAGCGGAAACAACAGCAGGAGCAGCAGCAGGAACTTTGGACTAAGCGCCGAAAGTTAGGCCTATGGCTTCGCCTCGATGGCTTACTTCGGGTAGATATACTTCTAGTTCACTCTACTTCGGGTACGATGGACCTATCTTGAAGAACAATGAGTTTGACATTGCTTGCAGATCTTTGAGCCTAACGGTACGACTCTTCTATATTAAGCGCAAACTTAGGCTTAACAAGGGCGATTGGCCAAGGCGGTTAGTTGATTAGCTGAGAGAAGGAAAATACACACAAAAAACGACGTTAATAACGCTTCCAGACAATATCGTACGGCACAGAAGCGCATGTCGTGTGCAACCTTTAAAAAAAGGAAGGAAGGAAGGAAGGAAGGAAGGAAGGAAGGAAAGGAAGGAAGGAAGGAGAAGGAAGGAAGCAAAGCTGTGCGCAACATTCACGACCCCCACGACCGTTAAAGTCCACGATCGCACCATGTGTGCTTCTTCGCTGCTGCAACAACCTTTACTTCATCATTGTTGCCATAAGTGTCAGCTTTTTTTTTCATATTTTGGAGGTTATAATCATTGGACATCACTTTGGAGGTGCGTACGCTATGACGTGCCTTCCTAGTTCCGGACAAGTGTTGCCACGATTACGGCGAACACCGGTGTTTTTTTTTTAGGCCAGTCTTGGCCAATCTCCTAAGTGGGTATACTTGGCTTGACAAACGTGCGCCGGGGATGCTGGGCAGTTGCCGCGAGACACGCGTTCCCGTGCGCTCAGCATTTGCTTGATATTTTTTAGCTGCGCACACGAAAATTACGATTTGCTAAATAGCTTAGCTGCTAAAAAAGGGAACTACTTCCTTTTTAACACTTTCGATGCATATGCTGTACCGTAATTAAAAGAATTACCGCCCCTTCATAAAAAAAAAAACGTTCAGAGAAGAGTGAACGCTTTCTAACGTCTAAACCGCGCAAAAAGTGCCCCTAAATCTTCGCTAAAAGTGCGTCCAGCGTTCGGTGAAAAGGCGCGCAATCGATCGCCAAACCTTCAAAGACCCAAATCGCAAACGCAGAACGAACCCAGGCGACAATTTTTCGCACACTAAGGAAACACATCTACGAACGATTCAAATGTATAACGATACGTGGTTTAAGAAATGAAGGTATACTATCGTACTCCTTCTTCATTATCGGTGCGTGTATTGTTTTATCTACGACCGTTCCTTTTTTTTTTTTTTTTGCGAGTTTCAAGTACCCGACTTGACACAACAGAGCCCGGTTTCACGCACGCGCCGTGTGCCTAGTGATCTTATCAGAACTCTGCGGTCGACAAACCGGGCGGTGTATTGGGAAATGCATAGTTCTTTGAAAGCACGTCATCGGTACCACTGACAAAGCTTTCGCTTTAATGAATTCGCCAATTCGACGCACAGGAGGCAATCGACTTGAAATGAAGCTTCAATTACATGCAGTTTGGAATTTGCCCCTCATAAACGAGACGCGCTGCTTTGGCAAGGCCACGAGGTGTTGCTTTATTGCCACTGATGATAGCAGCGCGCACTGCGCTACTCGCCTCCCATGGCGTTGAAAACGTGGCCACCACGCTGTTTAGACGCGATTGATTGATTGATTATTTGATTGACTGATTGATTGTATAGTTTTAACGCGCTGACGCAACGCAAGCGATGAGGCGCGCCGTAGTGGAGGAGCAGGAGGAGAAAACGGAAAGGATAGGCCGAGAGGTTATCCATGCTTAGAGCCAGGATTGCTACTCTGCACTAGGGAAGGGGTGTACAGGGGATGAAAGAAAGGGCAGGCGAAAAAGAGGGGATAGGAGCGGGTTCGCGCACACACTTTAGTCCCTTCGGGGGCACTAGTCTTTCATCCAAGTGTGTGTCCTTTCATGAAACGTAGAAGGGCTTTTGTTGCATTCTGCTAAGTTGATTGTAGGGGTCGTTGTCCTAGAATGGTCTCTAGTTTGAACGGTTTATTGTCCAATCGGCTGGGCTCGGCTGCCAAAACGCGTCTTTCCGATGAATACTGGGGACAGCAACAAAGCACATGTTCGATTGTTTCTTCAACCTCGCAGCCGTCGCAGTGGGCACTACTGGCCATCCCGATGAGGAAGGAGTCGGCTCTCTTGAAGGCCACTCCCAAGCACAGCCTACAAAGTAAAGTAGGCTTTGATCGAGACAGCCCACACGGAAGACGACGCTGGAGTAGAGGGTCCTGGTTGTGGAGGCGCGGATTTCACAAAGTCCGGTGTATAGCATTGAGTAATGGAGGGCCTGCGCGTGAACTGACGAAGCAGCCTAGAGCATCAGTCTTTGAAAGCGGAAGAATGATGGTCCTTTCACAGTCATGGCCGGTCCGGGCAGCGGCATCAGCCAAAACACTGCCAGTTATTCCACAGTGGCTTGGCAGCCACTGAAATAAAATATTATGCCCCTTTATGACAGCCTGGTGAAATATTCTCGATTTTCTGTCACAAGTTGGTGGAAACGACCGCAGCGCAAGGCTGCTCGGAAAATTTGCAGGGCGGCTTTCGAGTCGGTAAAAATGGACCATTTTTGGGGAGGAGCTGCCATAATGTATTGGAGAACTTCACGGAAGGCTGCAAGTTCAGTAGCCCTCCACTACGGCCGTGTTGCCCATGCCACGAGCTCGACGGCCGTAGTAGAGGGCTCCGGATTACTTTTGACCACGCGGTAATCTTCAACGTGCGCCGAATACTCACACACACAGGCGTTTTTTTTTCGTCTCCATCAGAAAAGCGGCCGCCGCAGCCGGGAATCGAACGCGCGTCCTTTGGCTCTGCAGCACAACTGCACGGACGGCAGCTCCAAGCACTGTCTTCAATTTTGCTTCGGCCGGCGGCCGAATCGTGTTCGGTAGTGTTTCCATCAGCGCGGAGATACCGCACGTGGCGCTTTGCTTGACCTTGGCTAAGCTTGAAGGTCAGATATAGACGCTGCGGGGCGTTTCCTCGGTTTTTACGTCCAGTTATAAGCTTCTCTTAAAAATATGTAGATGTACCTGAAGCGGCTTCTGGCTGGTTAAAACCTTTCTCGGCTGGACATGACGTTGCAATTGCGTTTCTGTTCACAGGGGCTGTTTCCCCTGGTGGATGCAAAAATGACGAATGTTCACATGCGCTAAATAAATAAATAAATAAATAAATAAATAAATAAATAAATAAATAAATAAATAAATAAATAAATAAATAAATAAATAAATAAATAAATAAAATAAATAAATAAATTGTGTTAGAGCAACTGAGATACTCATATTAGCAATTCGAGCAGCGGCGCTTTTTCTTTTATTGAGGAGAAAGCTAGAATCAATCTTTCACGCATGTTCATGACCTTCAGTTTGACCAAAGCTTTCCACCACAAATATTATTTTATCCCAAATGCATCTTAGGCAAAGGAACTGCCGGTAAAATACCTCCAAGTCTTTGACACGTACCCTGTAAAGATTCGACCGTTATAAGAGAGGTCATGCATTTCTAGTTCTTTTTCCCTTCGCCTGACGCTGTATCCCGTCAGCATTCCCACCATTCTCTTAACGCTAACGACGACAAGCAAGCCAGCGCCCTTGTCCCAAAATACGGAACAAAATCGCAAAACAAGCGCTAGCTGCGGCCGTGGTGATGGTGGCCTACCACCCCTAAGCACGACGTGCTTGGCCTTTCTCGAGCCTTTTTGATGTTCACGCAAGGCCGCCATTTGGCGTCCCTCGCCCACGAGTTGACCTAGCCGAAGAAGCAAAAAGACACTCGCAGACGACCGAGTAAGAAAACAAGGGAACGGTAATAAAACGCAGATGCCACTGAACTGGCAGCCTCCCCACGCGACAGGGCTAGCGGCAGCTGCTTCGTTCCTGATACGTCGAGAAACCGCCGCCTGTCGTTTAGGCGTCACCTGAAACATTTTCCCCCTATCCTTCGTGTTTTTTTTTTCTTTTCATCTTTTGCCGAGCGCGACATTCGGACGACAATGTCCTCGGCTCTTGCATCTTCGTTTTTAGCCAGCTACTTTGGATGCGTCATGTTTCCCGTATTTTCTGTCCCCTTATCTGCGATTTTTTATGTGGTATGAAGCTGTGCCCGAAGCCAGCCTGCTGACTGCAGATTCTCTTTTTGTAATAGTGTCGCTAAGAAAAGAGGCCTCATTTTGTTTCGCCCAGAGAGAGGAGAGAGAGAGAGAGGAGAGAGAGAGAGAGGAGAGAGAGAGAGAGAGAGAGAGAGCTCTTTATTAGAGGAAAGCAGAGAGGTCTGCCGGCATGTTAACGCCTACATGCTACTCTGCGGGGAGGAGAGAAGGGAATAATGTTGCTATAGGAAGTGAGAAGGACGAGGAAGGAGAACTAGGGATATAAAAGAAGTAAAAAAAAGAGGGCAGCGTGTGTGTCGGGGACCGTCAGTGCGACACGTGACGAGTCTGTAGATGGTTGCACAGTGCAGGAAGTTCTGGTCCTATATTAGCTCAGCGACGCCGATGTCATGAGGTATTCAAATAATGCGGTCAGCACTTTACGCTGAGACGAGGGAGATGGCCGTGGACCCAGAAGTGCTTTTAAAGTTAGGGAGCTGTGGTTTAGGCACTCGATCTTCTGTGCGAGGTTGTTTCTTTCTTGGCCGTACGTAGGGCACTCCAGTAAAATATGCTCTACGGTTTCTGGTGAACCGCAGTTGTCACAATATGGGTTCGAGGTGAGGTGAAGGCGATACCGGTAGGTATTTGTGAGCGCTACGTTCAGACGAAATGGATAAAGCAAAGTCTCTAGCTGACGTTGAAGTCGCTTCCGGTAACCTCAGTGCCAATGTTGGATCGACATGATACAGGAATGGGTGTTGGTTTTCCGGACGAGACCAGAAAGTGCTTCTTTCCCTGAAAACAAGCTCCTTTCCTAATCTCGAGGCATAGTGCTTCGTGAAGATGTTCCTCACGTTCCGCAGTCGCAATCCTCTCTTGGCAGCCTCATCTGCTTCTTCATTGCCTATGATGCCGCAGTGGGCAGGGGTCCACTGCAGTATCACGCGGAGCCCGGCGACGCAGACTAGATGATTTAGGTAGGACACATCACGGGATATATGTTCTTGAATGCTGAAGCAGGTGGTACGTCGAAGAGTTTGTAGCGCTGTTTTTGAATCTGTGAAGATTACCCACTGTGCTGGCTTCTGGCGGTGAATGTAGCGAAGTGCTTGTTTGATGGCATGAAGCTCAGCAGATGTAGATGACGTTGGGAGCTCAAGACAGTATGAGAGTGTTTGGCCGGTTGATGAAATGAAGCGCCCGGAAGAACTGTAGTCAGGCGTAGATGAGCCATCAGTAAAAATGTGGGTAATATGAGAGTATTGGCTGCTTATATGGGCAAGTGCTAATTGAAGGGGGCATATCTGAGGCATAACGTTTTTGAAGTGAGTCCAGGTATGTTTAATTTTATGCATAAAGGTGATAGAGTCCAAGGCGGGAAATCAGATGGCATGAGTTGTCATCGTTGGGTAGGTACAGGGATGTTTATAGTATTTATCGTTTCTGCGAAGCTCTAAATTTTGTTGCATTTTACAACACCTCCCAAGAATTTAGATTTTGCGTGCAGCGTATGCCTCAAGTATATTCGAAATGTTTCCTGCATTCTAAGAATATCTAAAGGTAAGCAACCAGCCTCTGCGACAGTGCCAACACACGATGAGCCCCTAGGAAGGCCGGGGCAGGTACGCAGACAGTTATTCCTAGCCGCATTGAGCTGCTTTTTACATGTGGGCGACAGCCGCTGCAGAACAGGCAGGCTGTAGCGCAGCAAGCCGTCTACATATGCTTTGCAGAGCAGCACCATAGTTCTACAGTCGCTGCCCCATCGACTTCCGGCAAGATACCCAATAACTTGTGCCACGGAGAGATACGAGTACGTAATCGCTTGACTTCCGCCGCCCAGGATAAGTTATGATCCACGATGATCCCAAGGTATTTTTGGGTTCGTACGTATTGCATACAACGACCGCCAAGGATTAGAGCACATTGGCTCATCCGCTTGCGGGTGAACGCCATGGCAACGCTTTTCTCGGAAGAAAGGCGGAGACCCTTGGACGCAAGGTACGCAGACACATCGCTCAAAGCTTTCTGTAGTCGCTGTTGCGTTGTACGACGTGACTTTGCCGCACACCAAATGCAGATGTCATCCGCATAAAGTGTGACCTTGACGCCGAAAGGGAGCACATGCTTTAGGTGGATAAGCGTAAGGTTGAATAACAGAGGACCTAGGACGGCTCCTTGAGGCATTCCTTTCTGTATATTGTGATGGGAAGCGGGGCCTTCTGGCGTGCACATGAAAATTTCACGTCCTTTGAGGTAGCTCGCCATCTAGGCGTACAGTCTTCCACCAAGACCAAAGATGGCTAGGGACTCTAGAATTGCAGTGTGCAAGACTGAGTCAAATGCTCACTTTATTTCAAGAAATACTACCGTTGGTATGTGTCCACTTTGTAGTTCTTCCTCCAGTGAAGCGACGAGAGCAATTTTGTTGTCAGTCGCGGATCTGTTTTCCCGGAAGCCATTCATTTCAGGTGGGTAAAGATTTCTGCTTTAGAAGTGCCAGGTAATTCTCTTAAATATCATTTTTACCATGATTTTGCGAATGCAGCTTAGTAAGGTGATAGGCCGGAATGAGTCGAATCTTGCCGGTTGTTTCCCTGATTTTAGGGTTGCAGTAATTTTAGCGATTTTCCATTCTGTAGGAACACTACCACAGAGCCAGGTTGATTTGTGGTATTCCACAAGGCGTAGGCGGGAATGGTGAGACAGTGCGGAGATCGCTTCGGAAGGTATGTCATCATGACCTGGAGAACAACGTTTCTGACATTTGAGATGGCCGTGTCGAGCTCTTGAATAGAAAACGGAAGGTCCATTGCGGCTGCAGCGGTTGGTGGCGTTACGTCGGGGACACATTAAGGGGATAGATAGTTGAGGCATGGATAATGTAGATATGAACCGGCAATACTCCTCAGCAGCTTCTTTTTGTGATATGCCTTCGTGTAATGAAAGCGCGTTGAAAGGATACAGTTGCCGGTTGTCGTGGTGCATACCTTTTATAACGCGCCTTATCCTCGATAGTGGTTTGTAGCCATCCAATTTTGCGCTAAAATCGCGCCACCTTTGCCGGTTTAACTTTTCTATATAACGCCTCACGTGTCTACGCTTTGCGAGCCTGCCGCAAGTCCTCTACATTTTTGGTATGTCGCGCCTTACGCTCATCGCGTATACGGATGGCACGCAGTCTTTAAGGTACTGCAGCGGGGTTTCGGAGTACAGCAATGACGACCAAGTTGGCAATCACCTCTCCAAAGGTGTCGCTCAACACTAACCTCAAGGACTGCACAATATTTTACTGGAATGCCCGCGTCCTGCGCTCAAAACTTGCAGATTTCCGTCAACTTGTACAGACTTACCAGTTCGTACTCCTCGTAATCTTGAAATCCCGCGTTGAAGATCACTTTCGGCTAAGAAATTATTATTTCCTTCACTCGCACCACCTAACGGGAGTAAGTCAGTTGTTCATTGGTTTTAGGAAAGATGTACAAGCAGCAGGTTGAACCTGTACAAGCAACCTCATAATACTGATGAATATGTGTGTGCCCCCAGCATTCTCACGGCTCAGTGATTTACATTTATTGCTGCCTACTTGGCACCGGGGGCTGCATTTGATGCCCGCAGGCTTGGAAATATAATTGCCGGCACACGGCCACCTCACATCATATGCGGTGATTTCAACGCACACTTTAAAATATGGGGAAGTGCACATACCAATTCTCGTGGAGCAAGGCTTGCTGATCTACCTATCAATTACGGTATCGAATCTCTCAATGACGGCAGCATCACCTACATAAAAAATACAACAATCATCAGTTGTATTGACCTTTCATTCGTGTCGAACAGCTTCATCCAAAAATGTACTTGGCGTACAGATTTGGAAAGGAGAGGCAGTGATCACTTTCCGATTTTAATATCATATCAAGACGCAGGTGTGTGTCGACGTGAAAGCTATGTGAAGCGCACAGATTGGGAAGCCTTCAAAAACCGCCCTGACGTGGGAATAACCGCAGCAACTAACGGCAGTGACATAATACGAACTATGGTTAATTGTCTCATAGAGTCATCGATCGTCGTGAGAAGACGTCTAGATATTAAGACCGATCCAGAATATGTTTCTACCAAAATTCTACATACCAAGTTTGGCCCTTCGTGTGCTGTCACTGCGTACTTGCTTTTCAACATTTGCCGGGCCTTACCTATCTTAATAGCCATAATTGACACCTCACTGCTGCTTTCTTTTTTGATCGGTTGTCTAAAAGAAACGAAAAGAAAACAAAACAAGCAGATTCGCCTAATATTAAAATTTGGAGGGAAACAATGGACCGCACTGTGTGTGGTTGTCCTTCCGTTCTATTGTTCGTTGTACGCGCGGTTTGTATACGTAATAATCGCAACCAGGCGGCACGACCATCAACCTTCATTCACGTGGAGTTGCAACCTCGTGTTAAACATCTGGTCGTCTAATCGAGCATAGCGGGTAAGCTCCCTCTAATCGCGCTAGTAAGCCTCATTGAGGGTGTAGTTTTTCAACTCGGACTAGCAAAGGAGCATTTCTGTTTGTACCCAGGCTAGCTTGACTAGTGCTGAAAAAATCCCTGGCCATCTCCACTAACGGGAAATATGGGGAGGGTCTTGGCGCGTTGGCTTTTTTGCCAACGTAAATGAAACCGTTGGGAAATAGAGGTATACTGCTTTGTTGGAAAAGTCTCGTGTCTTTGAAGCATGAAGCGTTCTAGCGCGAGGCGTAAACGAGTGTCCCGGTGTTTTTCTACAACGCGTTACGAAGTATTAAGCCGCGAGGCGTAAACGAGTGTCCCGGTGTTTTAGTACCGTGAATACATGAAACGACGGTTACGATGACGACGACATGCCCCTAAAAGAACTTCACCCCCCAAAAAACTTGTGTTGTAGTTTGTTTTTATTGTTGGCGTATTGCACGCCAGTGCAGCGCCACGTGCATGTATGAGACAACACCAAGACATTGACTGAATGTCCTACGATGTGTAGCGAAGACGCCTTGAGGCGGTTGGACACACCGCAGACATTTAGTCGTATATACGTCTTGATAAATATTTTTATAGATAGACGCAGCGAAATTTGGCTGAGAGCACGGGGAGGAAGCGGCGGGGGTCCGCCATGTCGCGTTCCAGTTTTTCTTTTCAGTTACACAAAATGTTTTTCCCGTAAAAATATTAATGAATCTGGACATTAGAACAATCAGAAAAAGAAACAAAAAAAGTTGCAGGAAATTGAAGAGGCCACCAGCCACCCTTTGTTCGACCTGATTGAAAAATACCCTGTTACGGATTTCGCGCCCTGGATTTTTGTCTCAATGGGCCACTTATTGCTTCCACTATAAAACTAAATCAAATTAAACTGAAATAGAAGTTCCTGCAGCTGCTTTCTTCTACATTGCCAAGAAATACACATTTGATTTGTCGGTTTGGCGTGTACAAAAATGTTCGATAAGTTTACTGAATTTGCAAGTGCAATGTTGTACAAGTGATACTGTAGACAAATGAGAAGTCTTTTTCGATATGAGCCAGATCCAGAAACCGAAATAACTCAGATAAAACTGCACCGACAACAAAAACTCTGCAACTATCCCCTAAAAAAGGGGTGGGAAGAAAATATGTGAAATAACGCCCTGCAAACGTGAACGCAGATCGAAGTACGTATGAAAAAGGAGCCAGATCCTGCAGCTTCAAGGACCAAAATTAGGGAAATTCATTTGCCCAATGGGAGTTTGCTTTTGGCTTGACTGTTCAGACTGTTTCATGGGTGTTTTCAGAAGATTTTTTTTTGCTTTCCCGGAGCTGGCTTATCATGAATTCAGACAGCAATTAGAAGATCGGCGAAAGATTTGTCTCCGTATGTTAACGACGGAGTGAATGGAAGAAGAAATGGACGAAATGAAACTGAGAGATGTGAAACAATGAATTCCTCTCGTCTCTTCCGTCCCTACGGAGTAACACTGGTTACATTTTTTTACTACCATATTTCCCATTTTAGTACTTAACTAAATAGCCGCCGGTTACAAAGCCCTGGCGAATCAACCCCCCCCCCCTCCCCTCCTCCTCCCCCCCCCCCCCCCCCCCCCATACGAGAGTACAAACTACTTCATTAAGGTGAAGAAGAATATATGAGAAGCCTTCTTGTAAAGCGTTTCGGAAATTCATGGCAAGGCAATGAAGAGCTTGCTTACTTTGTGAGTGCCTTCAGGCGTGCCCAAGAAAATTATCCTAGGGAAGTATTTGAAAAGAACTGCTAATGGCGCCAAGAGAACTCACCTGCTCTTGATGTATAGTTCTACTGTTCTTGAAGCCGTTTTGCAAATGTTTAATGCCATTTGCACCAAAACTAAATCGCATCATTCTTGAAAGTAAATTTCAATAAAGTTTTCATACGCATACCGCTTCAACTTGAGTATTTCAATTCAATAATAGCCAACCCCAAACTTGTCACCTCATTACTGCTGAAATTCACCGCGTAATTTTTAATTACTTGTGGCCATAAACTTTCCCTAGCTGACATGTAAAATATATTATATAATAGCTTTGAGAGCGTTGCATTTAGGTCCGGAAACAAACTTCGGCATGTTTCTCAAATTCGCGTTACAGGGATCTCGCTCATTTCGGAAAAAAACGAAAACGCCTCGAATGCTCTCAGCAAAGATGAATGAAATGTCAAACATCCGTAGCGGTCTGAGCAGGGCGCAGTGGCGAAGTCACAACTCTGAATTGATTGCGTTGCTAAGAGCCCACGTTCTAGCAGCCCATGACCTTTGGCGACCCGGCAACACGCCTCCAAAACGTAAAAAAGAACGAAAAAACGGCGTACACATTTTGGGGGCACCATGTTTAATCTGTCCACCAAGCGATCGGTAAATTATTAAATGCGGCGACGAGGCGGCGGCTGAGGCTGTTATGATTAATGGCCGATGCTGAACGGTCGGAAGTCTGTCTTGGCCTTCGCTTCAATTTTTAACCGCCCCTTGCGTCACGAAATCGATTAATTCTTGTATCTCACCCTCGTGTCGTGCTCGCAGTCGATGAAACGAAATTTTCTCTGAAGGACCTTAGTGGGTGTATTAATATTTTCGAGAACCTGACATGCGTGCGTGAGCGCTTGCAGGAAGCTTTAAAAAAGCTTCTTTCTAAATTGTGCTGAAAAGAGCGTGCTAAAAAAAAACGCCAAAATGTTCCGAAGCGTTCGCTTATTCTCTTCTGCCTTAGCCAAGCAAAACACTTTACGTGAGCGTTTGAAACGTTCAAGGCGCTGAGCATCCGAGGTATAAGGGCAGGCCACTTTGCAGATAGCCTTATTTTAGGGTATTTCCCATTCAAGGCAGAACACTCCGTTACATCAATAAGGCACTTTACAATTATGCTAATAACCATCTTCAACCAAAAAAGTAGGTCCGCTTGGTTTCAAAGTCATCACTGTGAACAAAAAGGACTAGCAAATAAGGCTAGTCAGCTCTTTCACAGCGTCCTTGAATTGAATTTAATTTAATGGTTTATTTCGGGAACAAAAGGAGTTTGTCCTGGCGCTATGGAAAAAGGCAACATTTAAAGTCGCCTGACTAGGCCCCTTAGCCCCAGGCAGCACAAAAACAACAAACAGCAGTTTGTTACTAAACCCAAATGGCTCAGAAATTGTAGTTCAAACCCTGTACAGTTCTATATACAACTATAGAACAACTTTAGAATAACAATACACCGTTTGTCTCCATTTCTGGAGTCTGTGGAGTATTCACAATTCAAATTTGTAAGCATAAATATGCGAAATAAAACAACTCTTGTTACATAACGAAAAATACTGTTTTTTACAGTGATTGCAACACAAAAGCATTTTTACATAAAACACACGCACACAATAACAGAACTACAAAAGAGGAGACGAAAGAAGATGACATTATTGCTCGAGTAGAAGCCGTTTAACTTTTTTTCGGAAGGCTAACAAAGAAGACCAGCTTTGCATCACATCAAGTTCAGAAGGATAGATATTTAAAAGATTTGGTATCTGCCGTTGAAGCAGTTGCATGCCGTACCCTGTCCTAGTCCGATTTTTTTAAAAATTCAGTTTGCCTGAGATTATAATGCGGATCAGTATTAGTGTATTATGATAAAAATATCTGTGTAGCCACCGCTTCACGCGAAGTGGAAAAAGTTTCGTGCCTTCATTTCAGAATTTTTTACCACATGATGCTAAAAGTGCCGAAATTCTAACATTCCGCCTGGATTTTCTCTCTCAACTTGTTAACAACCAATTGGCAATTGACGTTACACTATATCTGTCTCCTTTAATGACTCGACAAACGTGCCATCACCACCCTCATTCCCCTAACACCGTATTTGCTAGAACATACACATATAAATTCCTCTTCTTCCCTCGTAGCAAAGCCAAATGAAATTCCCTTACAGATCCCATGTATCGTCCTCAGTGATTTTTGTTGTTTTGTTTCTTTGTATTCATGTTCGCATTGTATTTCCTGCTTTGATAATATCTAACCACCCATCCTGCATGGACCTGCAATGGTCCGGCGCATATTATAAATAAATAAATAAATAAATAAATAAATAAATAATAAATAAATAAATAAATAAATAAATAAATAAATAAATAAATAATAAAGAAATAAATAAATAAATAAATAAATAAATAAATAAATAAATAAATAAATAAATAATAAATAAATAAATAAATAAATAAAATATCTCAGAATGTATTGACTATGTTGTTGCTAAAGGGGCGCACTCCTTGGTAGACCTCAAAAGCTGTTTGTATGTGTTCCCTTCTGTCTCATTTCGATACTGGAAATAGAAATGATTTGATTCGAATTGATTACAATGAGGGAAAGTAAACTTGTGATTTGCATGGCTTACAAACATCCCCAACTGCTTGGGAGGCGTGAAGTAATTGCACTTCAAAATTACGGCGTTTCTCGTCACGTTTTTTTTTAAACATTAGTTTCATGTAAATCTTATCTCAATATTATCAACATAAAGCCCCTTCTTATTTAAATTTGGTGGGTTTTACCGCCTAAGGTACACGTTGGCTGTGAGACTTGCGGTAGTGGAGAGCTCCGGATTAATTTTAACCAGATACACATCTTTAACAAGCACCAAAATGACGAATTGCTGGTATTTTTGTTGTTCGACTTCTTCTTCTTCAAAAAAAAAACCGCCATCTTCACGAAGTGAATGATGATGAGAGGGGCGAAGCAAGAATGCTTACGGTAAAACCGTGAAACATTCGCCGGCACATCATATAAAGACTCGACACGTCAAGCTTTCCACCGCTCCGTTGACAAGCCCGTCGACGACGTCGATGTTTGTGGTGATTTGCAGGGCCTGTTTGGGTCAATGAGAATCTCCATGGGTAAGTTGGCGAATTCGCTGTGTGACAATTTAGCCACCTTGGCCACCCCCTTCTGCAGAGCGTCTTGTGTCGCGTACCCCCGGTACGTGCCTTGAGCTCGCAGGTGACGAACGACAACCTCTTCTTCCTCCTCTTCTCCTTGTTGGGTAGCAACGAACGCGTTGAACGTTTTGTCCTCTTCGGCCAATCTTTGGTTTGCCAATCCCTAGGGGGATCCTGCCACAATAATCATCAATGTGCCGTGTACAGCAGCAATGAGGGACGGGACAGGGTCCGAGCAAGAGGAGCTTCGCCCCTAAAAAAACAAAAAAAAAAAAAACGACCCGGCGTCGCTCTCATCCATGGCCAAGCTCGCATGCACGCGGCGGGTCATGTGGTCAGGCGTGAACCGCTGAGGAGAGCGGATGCGGCGGCGGCAGCGGCGAGCACAAAGTTTGGAAATTTGGAACGTGCACAAAGCTTGGAAATGTTTGATTTTATTGTATGTATGCTTTGCAATTTGACTACGGACGGTTTTGATCTTACGGGTTGCTCTTGCTAGCACCCTATACATAACCCTGTTGCAGTACTAACTTATTTGCGTTCATACATGCCCTGTTAAACAAAAAGACACGAGGAAGAACGATGAACGATGGATGTATTCTGTATGTCGCGCCTCGTTCAACTGTGAAATAGTGTTGTGTTTTTTTAACCCCTTCTCCGCCTATGCAATGCCCCTCACGGGCCATAAGGGTACTAAAATAAATAAATAAATAAAATTCTGCGTCTGGGGCTCCCCGTCTGGGGCTCCCCGTAAAGGTCGAACAAGCCTTCCGTCTGGTTATTGCACACGAGGCGACATGGTACAGACACATACAACCCTCTTTCCAGAGTTCGTGATGGGTATGTAGTAGTGGCGCACGGTGAGACCGAGAGAGGAGATAGAGTTAGAAGGTCTCCGAAACGGTGTCCGCGCCCTTCGGGCATATAACCACACGTCGCGTTTGCCGCCGCCGAAGTTGAATCCCGCAGACTGCGAGGCGCCTCTGCGCCGGCCTTAACCATGCACGTTGCGACGTGTTAGGATCCGTTGGCTCTCAATGCAAGCCCGAGTCACCGACAGAGGGGTGCCCACTCGAAAGACGCACGTAGTGCAGGCTCCACCGCAAAGCAGAAAAGCGCTGCGCGATGCTTGCAGCACAGCGGCGCGCTGACTCATAACACCTTGTAAAGATGATAAACTTCAGTGGGTTACGTTAACACGAAACTTCTGACCTGTCGATTTGTCTGTCTGTCCGTGGGTGTAACGGCCTGGAGAAAAGAAAAAGAGAAAATGGGCGTGCATCTGTTAGCTTCACCGCAAATGTCGCTGAAAGACGACAGTCGTCTGCCGCCCTTGCCATGTAGCTTTTTCTTCCCTCTCTGCTTCTAACCCTCACGTCTTTACTCTCCCCTCTCGCTTCTATTGTGGTAAGTTGATGGAAGGCTTGTTCACTGGAATTTAGTTTTCCCAGCTTCGCACTGCTCGCGCATAATCATCCGGGACGCGTGATTCCAAACGCTTCGCTGCACAGAGCAACCACGTGACACGTGTGATGTAACTGCGCACGCTATTCTTTTGAGCGCCTGCTAAAGAGTACCCGCCGTTCTGGCTCTGTAGCCATGACGTAGAGCACTGAGTATTGGAGCTGGCGACTTGGGTTCGGGAATCACGCGTCCCGCGTATTTCCAAACGCTTCGCTGCACAGAGCACCCACGTGACATGTCTGTTCGCGCGATGGAGAACCGTAATTCAACGTGGTTATTGGCTGCGCCCCAAGCCTAAAGTGACCTAAAACGTACCAAATCACCATTATTTACAAAAACGACCCGTAGATTTTAGTTTAGAAGAAAAAAATGAAATGTAGAAATAAAATAGGCAATGAAAAAAAAAGAAACAGATCGACTTGCTGGGGCTCGAACCCGGGACAGACCCGCCGCGGTGGCTCAGTGGCTAAGGCATTGGTACTGCTGAGCCCAAGGACGCGGGTTCAATCCCGGCCGCGATCGCTGCTTTTCTGATGGAGGAGGAAAGCGAAAATGCGTCCGTGTGTCGAGGTTTAGGCGCGCGTTAAAGATCCCCCGGAAGAGCAAACTAATCGGGAGCCCGGCACTACGGCTCGCGTCATAGCCCACGTGCAGTTTCGGCGCGTTCAGTCCCATAATCTGAATCTGTTGCGACAGCCCTCATCCTTTCATTTGTCTTTTGCTTCTAGTCCTACATGGAACAGCAAGAGCGGGAGCTGTGTTTTTTTGTGGGTGCTTTTATCGTGCGCCAGCTGCAGCCTGTCTGCGTCATTTTACGCTTTCTTTGTTCACTACTACTACAGTAAAACCTCGTTACTTCGGACCTCAAGGGAGTGAAAAAAATGTCCGAATTATCCGAATGTCGAATTATCGAATACATAACAAAAACACACATTTTCAATTCTTTTATCAAATACCTTTACTTTGAGAAGATCCGCTATGCTTATTTGTTTTTTTTTTTTTAGGATAGCTGTGCGGAAAGGCATGCGACAATCCCCCTAGCACAAGCGTATTGCCTGAACATCGTAGCAAAACTCATCTAGAAAGGCGGGAGCGTCCGCGGCTCTTTTGGGGTACAACGCACCAGGCGTAGCATATCTAACGGGTCTTCTTCGCCGGGCTCCTCATCCCCGCACCGAGGGCAGCGCTGATTATTTCGAAATCGGTCAACTGGCAGAAAGCTCACCTCAGTTTCACCGTGCTTGACTTGCCTCCAGTCCGAATTAACCGGTACGCGTGCAATTGTGCGTCCAATTAGCGAATGTTTGTTGCCATAGGGCTATTTGCATTTTTGAAGGGAGCGGTGGGGAAGGACGAATTATCCGAATTGTCAACTTAACGGCGGCCGAATCAACTGGGCTCTATTGTAATAACGTATTTACATTTTGACTCAAATTTTCCTA
The DNA here is from genome assembly GCA_013339765.2 of Haemaphysalis longicornis. Classification (NCBI taxonomy): domain Eukaryota; kingdom Metazoa; phylum Arthropoda; class Arachnida; order Ixodida; family Ixodidae; genus Haemaphysalis; species Haemaphysalis longicornis. Next base: position 62,098 of record JABSTR010003263.1, on the reverse strand, counting down.
GTGTCCCTCGCGCTAGTTATTGGATACATTTATGACTTAGGCCAGCAGTTTGAGTAGTATTGAACGGTTCTGCTTGTATACACTTATTTCTCACGAATTGCTTAAATTTTTGGCCTGAATGCTGTATCGGCGGACGGACAACAGACGGACAGACAGACAGACAGACAGACAGACAGACAGACAGACAGACAGACAGACAGACAGACCAAAGTTTTCGCGTTGAAGTAGCCAAAAGCAGACTAACGTCTTTGAAAACAGCTGTCAGAATGCTAGAATACAGGAGGTATATGTGACCCGGGCCATTAAAAGTTACTTCAACCGGTGCCGCGCTTCATAAACATTATTCAGTGCAGAGGAAACCTTAGTCATATTTAAGGCAAATCATCGGTAACTATAAGGTGTCAGCGTTTTTTTTAATTTCGGTTGGTTTTCACTCTAACAAATAAAAAAGAACAAAAAACCAATGCGTCAAACAGTGTCAAACAGAGGCTAGATAAAAGCAAACACTAACGCAAAACAAGTCGGCTGGAGCTGTGCTGAGAACAACAGAAAGAAAAGTTCCTCAAAATGCCGCTGGAGCAGTGGGAACGCGGGAAACTTGGATTAAATTGACGAAATCTCCGGTGGATTAACCAAGGGAGGTGCGGAAGGGGGTAGAGGGTGATGAGTGAACGGGGGGAGAGGAGTGAGGGTTACGCGGCAAGGGCGGCAGTAGTCATTTGCGGCGAAGCAGAACAGATATGCGGGCAATTTTTGATGCTGTAAAACCGGACGCGTAATGATTCTGTAGTATTGTTTACTGACCATGCTATTCTGCTGAGTGAACAGCATAAGCGAACGTGGCGACTCCAGCAGTCTTCCTGGTGACCACAGAGAAAAGGAACAGCAGACGTCAAAGTCGAAGTCGTTTTTGCAGCGTAAACTGCACTGGCCGAGGTTGAGTAGTTTCGCGTGGACCTTGAAGGACCGTGCTGCGCAAGCGCGAGGAGCATTAGATTCGATTGGATTAATCCAATCCAATGGAGTACGGGTGTGTAGAGAATTGGGTCGGCACGTTCGCCGGTCTGCGCATTCCAGAGGAGTGACGTCATAGCCGCGGCAGACGCACTGACGCCGGCGCGTGCCCAGCTGTGTGCCTCCGTTGCGCAGTAGCCAAGTCTGACAGTGCGCCGGAGCCGCTTGATAGCCGTTTAGCGTGGCTCCTGCAGAGCCGTGCTCCGCATGCGCGAGGAGCAATGACTGGACTGGACTGGACTGGACTGGACTGGACTGAACTAGACTGGACTAGACTGGACTGGACCGGACTGGACTGGACTAGATTGGACTAGATTGGATTAGATTGGATTGGATTCGATTGGACTGGACTGGACTGGACTGGACTGGACCGGACCGGACTGGACTGGACTGGACTGGACTAGATTGGATTGGATTGGATTGGATTGGGTTGGATTGGGTTGGATTAGATGGGAAATCGTTTTAGCAGCAGTGTGCATGATAATCAGGTAATCATAGACACCCAGGAAAGATAAGAAAAACCAGCTGGACCTCAGCTCAGGCTACGTATATCATGGCATAGCCGAGCTTAGCCACTGCTAATTTTTTCTTTCAGCCTAGTGGTTATGCTGAGTACATCGACAAAAAGCCATCTTCGGCTCGACATCGCCTGTGCATCAAGCTCATTTCAAAGCGGCAGATGCAGTATATAGTCACACACACCTAGGAAAAATTTGAGCACACTGATTAATTAAAAAAAATGAAAAGCAGACATGCAGGTATTGCTCGCCGAAAGTGGCAGTCCCGTATTGACATTGCACACTCGGGCTCGTGTCTCGGACAGCCGCTAATGCGGGCATTGCAGTTCGGTTTAATTGCTTCGACGGTGCTTAATGAAAGCGGAGCGCACTTGACGAGGTTAAGTTTGGATACGTTCCTTACACTTCTCTCTTTTGCTTATTTGAACACTCCTCTTTTACGCGCTGCTAAAATAAATAGGTTGATGCAGGATCTCGTGCCCCACATTTGATTTCGTCGAACTACACTTGAAATTGCGGGTTGTAACGCATTTTCTTATTTATCTATGTCTGCGCGGCGCTCTTGCCATTCTGGCTTTCAAAAACGGGAACAGCGAGCCAGCGTCTTTTTCTGCCCTAAGCGATTCCTTAATAGCGTTCCTTTCGTAAAGAGAAAAGCTCAAGTCCCATCGACTTCTTTTTATCCTTCGACAAACACAACCGCGCTGAATAAGTCTCGCTTCGTAAACAGGAGCTCGCTATTTGCTTCTACCCAGGCGGTTCTCAGCTCGGAGAGGCTCATTTGAATACACCTCGAAGGAGTTCACCGAGAAAAGACCGGCCGAACGAAGTTAAAAGTACTTCGACTGCACGCAGTTTTCTTCCCCTTTGGGCGTCAATGGTCAGTCAGTCCTTTGTTATTTGTTTCTGAACAAAATATGGAAGAACAAAGCTATTTCGTGGCACAGAAAACGACTTTCGAAGTTTTATACGGAGAGCGTTTTAAATTTGTGTGGCCGAGCTGTATTGTCAGGGTGAACGTTCAAATTGAGTTTGTGCGCCGAGCCAACAAAAAAGCGGTCCAAGATTTCACAAAGGCAGCGTTGATGAAAACACGACTGAGGCCGGATTAAGGGAGACCAATATTAAGTTTCAGGGAGCCCATCGTGTTTTGTTTGGGTTCGATACTTGTGATTCAAAGGGCTCGCATATATGAAGCAGGAGAAAGGACAAAATGACGGCGTATACCCAAAGTATTAGAGATGTTTACCATATCTCGTCCGAGAGAAAAAAATATTGCCTTCCTTTATAATATTATATTTATTCCCGTGGAGGAGAAATGTTTTCTCACATTTGGTTAGCAAGTGGAAATAATACTCTTTCAGATAGGCAGAAAGGCAGAAAGTGCACCCGCCGGGGTGACTCAGTGTGTATGGCGTTGCGCTGCTGAGCACGAGGTCGCGGGTTCGATTCCCGACCGCGGCGGCCGCTTCTCTGATGGAGACGAAAAGCAAAAATACCCGAGTGTGCGAGACTTCGGCGCACGTTAAATATCTCCAGGTGGTCAAAATTATTCCGGAGCTCTCCACTACAGCGCACCTCATCGTTGCGTCGGCGCGTTAAACCCTTTATTAAATCAATCAATCAATCAATCAATCAATCAATCAATCAATCAATCAATCAATCAATCAATCAATCAATCAATCAATCAATCAATCAAAGAAAGTGCCTTATAATCACAAATACACGTTAGATTTGTTTTTTTTAAATGCAGAGCATTTCTTTAACTCACGATGTCACCCGTTCTAGTTGTCCATCGTCGTCCGCACCCCTCCCCCTACACTATATAAAAAAAAATAATACTTACCGCCGCCTGGTTTCGATCCCACGACCCTGCGGGCGGAACGCAACGTACATGGTGCTCTACCCACTGCGCCACAAAGCCGACACAGAATGGAGGGCTACGAACGCGCCTTATATCCTTGACTCATTCAAACTACGTCAAGAAGCTGCTGATACAACGCATTCACTACCTGTGGGCGGAACGCGAGGTACATGGTGCTCTTCCCACTGCGCCACAATAATCATACCCACCTGCTAACCTAATAAATGATGTCATACCCACCTGCTAATAAATGATGTCACGTGACCACGTAATTACGTCTCCTCATTTAATTACAATACAACAACCAACAGCAACAAGTGCAACAACATTAACGTAACGCAAACTACTTAACGTCGTGCGCCCCCGGAAATGCTCTTCATTTGATTATGCCCCTCGCGAGGGGGATGTTTAGTTTCCTGCCGCAGCAAGAACCAGGCGGCCTCCTGCGCAGTTTGTGGCGCATACCCACTTGGGGGATTGGCCAGGATCGTTTCACTTACTACATGCCGGTTACGGCAGGGTTTGACTCGAACTTTTTCCCGGCTACTCTACTCTTGCATTTGTTCTTCCTGAAGCTCAGTAGCGCCTTTTACGTTCTCTCCTCAAGCTTCTTAAAAGCCGTCATTTGTATATCTCAGCCTTTTCTAGAATGAGAAGTGTAACACGTGCCGGTAATGCACGAAATTGCGTCCTCCAATTTTTTCTGTGTCTTCTCTGCTGTTTGCAGAGAGGAAAATTATAAGGGTGGAACGCTGAGTAAAGAGACGTACGAATTATTCTTATAACAAATACCGATTTTAAGTGGGAAACTCGGGCGGCCTTTGTTGTTTTCGCTTGCTTTCACGCATAGAGACCAGCGATGAGGCTGAGCACCCTCTACAGGCGCTGTTTTAAGTGCGAATGCACTTTATAAGCGACCCCAAACCATCCACCGCCGGCGGCGGCGGCGTCGGCGGCGTCGGCGTCCGCAGCGCTCCTCTATATTTAAAAAAGAAACAGCATCCGGCGCCAGGTTCGATCCGAGGACTTTGCGGCCGCAGCGCGACGCTCTACCGGACCAAGCCACGGACACGACGCTGATATCAGTGTTAGTGACGCGCCTTATATCTTTAACGCATTCAAACTACGTCGTCAGCGGTGTGCGTTGGCGACTCAGCGGCGTTATAGCGGCTTGATAACTGCGTGGTGTACACGTGATACTACAAACCCGATGGAAGAGATGGAAGAGAAGGCGGCGAGGCGGTGGGCTGCGGGGGCCGAGCGCAAGCGCCGCAAGCGGGCCGACAACCGTGCATTCGCACTTTCACATTCTCCCCCTCGGGGAAATGCGGGGGAATTTTTTATTCGAGCCGTAGCTTCGCCCCTAAAAGCCTTAGAGCTTTTAAGGGTGAAGACCCGCTGGGGCTGTTGGCGTTTCCTGTCGTCATCGTCATCGTCGCCGCCGTAATCATCGTTCGTCTTATGTAGTCACGGTACTAAAACACTAGGAAACTTGTTTACGCCTCACGCTAGAACGGTAACGCGTACTAAAAAAATGGCCGCGCATCTGCTCCTCTCGTTGCAAATGTCGCCAAAAGACGATACTCGACTGGCGCTCCTTCCAAGTAAAGGCCTCCCTTCTCTTTCCCGCTCACCTCTCATGCTGTTTCTTTCCCGTCTCGTTCCTCCCAAGATAATACGCTAGAGGTATGCTCCAGCCAATTTGAATTTACCGCGTTCTACTGCTCCAAGACGAGTGTCTCTATGCGAGCGCTGCCGCATGGCGGAGACGCGCGTGAATTGAGGCACCCCACTTCAACATTTACAGAACCACGATGAAATACTGCACGAGCTTTCCAAGCGGAACGTTGATCCCATCTAGTGGAACTTTTCGTTGCTATTAGCGTTTGATTTCTTAAATGGTGTCAGGACGTAACGCTGGCAACGGCAGGCGACGGTTTTCTGCCCGTTGGTGTGGTATTTCATTTGCTATCGCAAAAACCAAGCATCCATAAATTCTTTAATAAAGGAACACTGCAAATATCACTTATGTATTGATTTTCTGCCTTATACTTGCGTAATGTCTCGTTATTGTTCAACAATTTTGACAAGTGTGAACGCTGACACCCGACTTGGACGTTTAGATTTGGCTGTGAGTATATAAGATTATTGCGCAGATTTTATTTTACTTTGGCCGGGTGGCTGAATCGAGTCACAAACAGACAGACAGGCAGACCAAAATTTCTGCGTTTAAGTAGCCCAAGAAAGATCATCGTCTTTAAAACACACCGGGACACTCGTTTACGCCTCGCGCTAGAGAGCTTCGTGCTTCAAAGGCAAGAGACTTCTACAGCAAAGCTGTATGCCTTTACCCTTCAGCGGTCTCGCCTCCGTTGGGAAAAACGCCAAGGCGACAAGAATACAGTTATACACCGCATGTTTCGCCCCTCCCCAGGTTTCAGGTTAGTGGAGATGGCCCGGGATTTTTTTATTTGAATTTTCGCTTTTGAGCGTTTTTCGCGCCGAAGTTACGCCTGAGATATGAAGACTGCCATGGCGGAGGACTCCCGATTATTTCGATTGCCCGAAATCACGACACAGGAGCGCTTTGCTTTTTGCCGCCGTGTGAAAAACTTTCGCCGGGGACGGTATCTAACCCCGCTCCTTGTACTGAGCAGCACAATCCGGTAGCCATTAAGTTACCGCAGCGGGGGATGCACGTGAATAAGTTCATCGTTAGGGGCAACGCTCAGCGAAGGTCAGAAACAATATAAATGCTTCGTGTCATTTCCCGTTGAATATGAAAACTTTAGTGAACTAACGTCCCCGTTTGGGTTCGGTAAATAAATTTTCGTTTAATTTATGCACTGTTAGTTTTGTTTACGGCATCATAATAATTTAGCCGCCAGGAATGCGTGCGCAAATAAATCCGCCCATTTTGTCCTATAGCACAGCAGTTCTCAACCACGAGTCTGTCGGGGACACCTTCCGGGCTTGCAGAAGTGATGGAGGACACCACGATGAACTATGTTGATCGTGTCATATTTTCCAAGAATTCGCACTTGCAGCTAAAGTATCCAACATACTCATCAATGCCCGCCTTTTGTGTCTGACTTTTTAAATAAATTATATCTCCTGGGTTAAACAACGGCGTCAGAACGAGGGGAGATTCCATTCCAACAACAACATGAACAAAATAAGATAAATTTGAAAGTTCTGTCTCGCACTGCTGATTCAAACGCCAATATACTAATGGTCACCCGGTGCACGTCTAGTTGCAGGATTGAATAATTTCGTGGTTCTTATGCGAAGAGTTACACTCCGACGCATTTCTCCTATTTTTTCTGTGTCTTGACTGGTCATTGTTTTTCTTGTAGTCGTTACATGCACTCCCTGTTCGGTCATTTATAAAGTCGCCATTTTTATTTCAACCCGATAAGAAACACCTTTTGCCAGCATATATTTATAACTGTACACGGGGAAGCAAAAACTACCGCCGTTATTTCTCTGTGCTTCCGAATTCTTAGTTGACAATTAACGTCGCGTAAATTCGCGAGCACTTATATAATGCATAATCCCTACATAATGCATTTCCTAGGCTTTTGTTGCCAACCTAAGTGGTAAATAAGGTCGCCTTGGGCAGCAATTTAATAAATCACTCAATAGGTAAGCCCACCGCACCCTGATTTTCCTGGTTGAAGGGCGGGTAACTATTGCTTGTTAGCAAATTCCATATTCTTCAGTACAGCAGACGCTGGAGCATTATTTTGTGGGTCTTTCTTATTCTCCGTTCAATTTTGGTGCGACTCCGCGAGGCGAACGCTTGACCTCAGCAAAAAAATTGCACTTCCTTTCTTTCGAACTTTTTTAGATGCGAAGCATCTCATGCTCGGGTTCTATGTCCGTCCCTCCGCCGTGCGGCGTCCAACCCCCCCCCCCCCCCCCCCCCCCCCCCCCCCCTCCCCCTGCACATTCTCAGCTAGCTGAACCTTGAATGGCTCCTGGAGCGACATGTGTTGCCGGTGTCTTCCTGGGTCGGCAAGAGACAAGCACGCTTCACGCGCCTTCGACGTTTCATCGTCGTCAGCGGCGGCGTGCATCGGCGAGTCTCGGCGGGCCGTGTTCCAACGTCGTCAGATGGGAGATTAGTGCTTGGAAGTTTCCGCGTGGTCTCTCGCATCGCTTACTCAGCGCCTGGATGCTGCGGAGACACGCTTACCGGAACTACGAAATGGGAACTTGCGTCGACCCCATGGCTACATCGCATACTACCCACGGTTTCCCTACTTGAAGATGGTGTAATTTTTTTGTGTGCGCAGCTAGAACGCTAGCTTCAATACATTCGCTGCGATGGAAGGTTGAGTACATGTTCCGCTACTTTTAGTCCGCCGGCAATAAGGTTAGAAAATGTGCATGAAGGAAACGATACAAGTGCGGTCTAATAAACCCTTAAGCCTTGATATTTCCCTCTTGATGTGTTCCTATATTTTTACAATTCCTTAATTAAAAGTGCAATGAAGACAAACTGCAAGTCTGGTGCATTACAAAGTTTACTTTGGTAGAATAACACTGTCCCCATTTTGGCGTGAACTTCGCTCAAATAAGCCATATAATAAGTAAAGCGTAGGATAGACATGTGACCCACCCGCTATTTTCCCGCACTGAACTTATGGCGAATTATGGACAGCTCGTTGGGATTGGGCGAGGGTGGTAAAATCCAGCGCAAGCATAGCAGGGATTATAAAATTACATAATGAGCTTTCTGCGCTTGAATTTTGAGAACATACTCTATTTACAGCAGTTAGAGTGTTAGGGTAAACAATAGAACTTGCAAGCGAACCCGCAAACATAGAAGCAGTTAGTGCGGCATTATGCCGGCCCACGCTGCCTTACACCGCCGTTAGACGCGTAGGGCTTGTTTGACACGACACTGGTAAACTGGCGTAAGGGACACCGCAACTAAAGTAACGCTGGTTTTCGACTCACGCACAATGTTTCACGAAAGGATTATTACCAACCGTGACAAAAATACAGCAGGCCGAGTTTTGGTCCTAACAGCGAACCAAGTGCGAACAGCGGTCCTTGAGCGGTATCGCTGCGCCATCTGGGGAGGCCAATGATAACAAAAACAATGAAAAAGGGCACCCGTCGTACAGCAGCAGCCTGAGTCATGATACTAACTTTCATTTAAGGTTTGTTCCATTAATATATCATTGATGACGTCACCAAACATACGATGCATTGGGAGAATTGAAATTGTTGCCTAAATTGTCTAAATCTTCACTAAAAAGCGTCGTTTGCTGCCGGGCAAGAACTGGGAATACTATAAACCACCAAATCTTTTGAATATAACAAACTTGCATTTGGTATTCATTGCCTCTTTGAGAAACGGCCTTGTCGATAACTTCCGTTACATTCAGCCGATAAGCTTGCGTTTCCTTCACTGTTCCTTATTCTCTTCGCTAAGGATGATTTTGTACGGAATAAATGTCTGAAATGCAGTTAACAGTGTGTTGCTGTTTAGTTTCATTAACCCATCCATAATTTTTTTTGTGCTGATCTGTGGAGTTTCGATATCGCTGGAATTCTAACCAAGGTTCATGTAGCGAAAATTTTTGTTCAGCCTAATAGCAGGGCTTCGTTGCCGAGCGCCGTACAGTTTTGCTAAGTGGAGAGAAAAGACACCTCATTTGGGCGTTAGCGAAATGGACAGAGTCAAGACAAACGACCCGCCCTACGAGCGGCGTAACTTCCTCGCCGGAAGCCCTTAATTGGAGCAGTTTGTTATGCGCGCTCAGATGCCGGGATGCCGTAACTCTTCGCTCCAAGGAACGACGTTAGGCCGCTGAGCGCAGTGGCAGTTTGTCGTTTCCCTGAGTTTGATAAAGCTGGACATGTTCGGCTCGTTGGCCTTAACGGCCTCGAAATGAGACATTTTTCGACTACAGCGGGACTGCAGAACTCTTTAGACAGTAGGGAAAGATTGGCCATTCTTCCTAAAGCTCCACACAACTGAGCTGGGTTAATTAGCATAAATAAACGGGAGACCGGGTAGAGAGGTACAAGGACACAAGCGTTAATATGGAAGTAAATAAGAAACTTTTTATTGGTTGTTATCTTGCCTGGTTTATCGTCGGTGATCTCAAAACCAAAACAACAAGAAATAGTGGGTGATCTGAAAGACTCTTTTTTTCTGCCTACAGAGAAGATTTACGGCAGTATATTTGCAAGCAGACTTATATTTTTCGTTTTTCTATTCCCTATAATAAGGCTTTTTTTTAGGTCTTATGACACTTTGGAGTTACCTTCCTTGTGGCAACTGGCAACAACATTGCAATAACTGGAGCAACTTTGTGTTGGAGGCAAGCTTTTTACTGCTAAGGAATGCACATTACCGAGCGATGCTTTCGTGTCATGAATGGGTTCATACTTTACTAAAAATATTTATTTCATGTAGTATGCAGTGCAATCTCGTTAAATCATACCCACATAAGCTGCAGTTTGTTTTTATACGTAGTTAAGCCGAATTCCCGACGGTTTCCCTTTAACCTCATGCATTCGGATAAAATGTAGTGCTAGTTTGCACGTACTTTCTTCGCGTCCCCGTCAGGTACGGTTTAAAGAGGTTTCACTGTATATCTATTAATGCATGTGGCGTCCTGTTACAATGCATTGTCTCTGAATATTATTAAAAAAGTACACTTTGTTTTCATTTCCTGTGGATTTCTCTCATTCAGCTTGTATCCACAAACGTTTGTTTCAGTTTACAGTCTTTGATATTACTACAGTAACCTATTTTGAAGTTACCATTAAAACAAATTCAGGCATTTTTTGAACTTGTTAGCTGGGCCAATCACGTGCGCGCTGAGGCAGATATTTCGTCCCTGATAACACTGATTTGAAGGCTCTTTAAATCCGCTTTTTAAGGTCTTCACGTTCGGTACAGTCCATGCGGTACAAAATGGCGCAAAAAAAATTAGCCCCCCCCCCCCTCTTTTTTTAGTAGTTTTGTTTTTGGAGGTGTGGAGGATTGAGAAAAGGGAATAAACTAAATCCTTGTTCGTTCCAGAGCGCAAACAGTAAATGGCCATGCCAGCCCCACAGGAATCTAGTTTCATCCTGGTTGTTCATCTGCCCCGAACCATTATTTAAATTACTGGCGTCTTCGGATAAAAAGATTAAAGCCTGATTAAGCTGCATCCCCTTTCCGGTTTATTGTTTGTTGCACGATTTTTTATTACGCCTTGTGTCTGCTAAATGCGATTTCAGGCTCAGAGTGGAACTAACCCTTTCCGGGTGTTGTATCGTTCGTAAAGCTCAACGCGACACTGAGCTTTTTTAAGTAACCGCGCTGACGACCAAATCACTGGTTCACTGCACGCACGCTCAGCCTTACTTTGCAAAGGCTTTGTTTATTTTTGTTTTGATAAAAATAAAGGAAGATGTTTCTGCACTGCATAAATGCGTACAATGCAAGGGGGAACGGATGCTATACATAAAAACTTAAAGGGGCCATGCAGACAAAATACAAGTTTGTTTTATTCAAACGATTTCGTGTTTTACAGTGCCCGCAGCGCTTGTCCGGCAGCAAATGATGCCGTATTCACTGAAAAAACAATCAGTTTAGGTTAAGATTTTGATTTTCCCGCTAAATCGTGTGTTTCCGTAACGTCTGCCATGAAGTAATGTATTCCAACGAACTTCCACTACGTCATTCGGCTCTGCAAATTTGCTTGCCGTCTTTCCTCCCAGATGGCGCTGCCATACTCAGCCACGAACCGTTGTCCGCGGTTGCTTTGTTTTCCACCGTATTTGCAATTGGCTTGTTTTTGTTACGGTAGAAAGTAATCGTCTTGTGAAACATGGGGTATGCTCGACAAACAGGGTCAAGTGAGATAACGTCGCTTCGGCCAATCGGCCAGTGTCGTGTAAGACAACTCCAAAGCGGCGGACAGCTGTGCATCTAAAACAAGCATAGTGCGCTCAGTAGAAACAAAAGTGCGCATCGGTACTTATAAGTTTACGTGTATTTGCGCAACTTCCACTGTTTAACGCACCATTTTTACTGCTGTAAAATTAATGTGCATTACATCTAAGCGCAAATACCTCGCTCGGCAAGCTTATACGTCCTGCCTAAATTGCGTTTGCTTTTGCCGGCCTCAGCAAATAACATAACTGGGCATATGACCTTATAGGTTCTCTTGCGATAAATGAGCTAGTGGGTCGCATCGCCATTCTCTTTTTAGGGGCGAAGCTCCTCTTGCTCGGGCCCTGTCCCGTCCCTCGTTGCTGCTGTATCCGGCACATTAATGATGATTGTGGCAGGATCCCCCTAGAGATTGGCCAACCAAAGATTGGCCGAAGAGGTCCAAACGTTCAACGCGTTCCTTGCTACCCAACAAGGAGGAGAGGAAGAAGAAGAGGTTGTCATTCGTCGCCTGCGAGCTCAAGACACGTACCGGGGGTACACAAGACGGTCTGCAGAAGGCGACGGCCAAGGTGGCTATAATGTCACACCCCGAATTCGCCAAATTACCCATGAATATTCTCATCGTCTCAAACAAGCCCTACATAATCACCACAAACATCGACGTCATCGACGGGCTTGTCAACGAACCGGTGGTAAGCTTGACGTGTCGAGTCTTTATATGATGTGCGGGCGAATGTTTCACGGTTTTACCGATAAGCATTTTAGCTTCGCCCCTCTCATCATCATTCACTTCGTGGAGATGGCGGGATTTTTTCCAAATTGTATAGCACCATTTGAGCGAAGTGTGCGTTAAAAGTGGTGTCAGTATTATTCTAACGTGGCAATATTTCGAATGAACTAAACTTGTGTTTCGTCTACATGGCCCCTTAAAAGGGGCCATAAAGAAAAAAATACACGTTTGGTTCGTTAGAAAGACTGTTTTTTCCAGATAACGCTAATACCAGTTTTATGGCAACCTTCCAACAAGCGATGGAGTTATTAAAAAAACATGTGAAACTGTGGCGACTCCCCCGCATTTTGCGGCAACTTTTCTATGACGTCACAGAATCTTGTTTGGGCGATTTGCGGTCACCGAGCTAAAAAAATCGAAAAGACACAAAACTGGGAGATTGTAGTGGAGCCTCCAGTTCCGTTTCATCGGGTCACTTGACTGGCAATGTGCAATTAACACACTGAAAATTATGTTTTTAGTGCCGCCCCATATGGCGTCTCTTCAGCCCGCAACACATCCCTGTAGCGCGATATTTGAAGTTTTTGAGTACTTCCTGCATTTTTTCGACTGAAAAAAGCGACTTTTGCTGCTTCAATGGAGGTGTGTGAGGTTCTGGATCCGAGTTCTTCAAAATTAAACAAAGTCGTATTTTTTTGCCTTCGTGGCCCCATAGAAGTAATAACCTCAACAAAAAGTTTTTCGTCGTAAAGCGACACAGCTCCTAGTGTGCTCCCGACAAAAAAAAAAAAAAAACGATAAATCCACTCTGGTTTACTGTTAGTCGATGAGATTATGCCCCATGTTTGGGTCCGTAGAAGTCAACTCTGATACTCCGAACCTTTTGCTGTTGCTTCGAAAGAAGTAAATAAAAAATTACGGTCTTCATTACTTTCTCAGACGGTAACTGTTCATCTGTTGGCACCACCATTATTTATAGCTGCTGATATTTCGACATTCCTTGATTCTAGTCGACGTATTTGTGGAGTAGGCTGAAGCATTATCAACGAAGGTACGATAGATACATGGTGACAGAAAACACCAATTTATCAAGTACTTAAAGGCGACGCGCCAAACTCATTGTCGCCGCGTGACCCCCTCGTTGTGGATGAGCCGCCAGGGAACGCAGCCGCGAGACCTCCGATCGAACTCCTTTAATGGCGAAGACAAAACAGCGTTCAATGATGATGATAGTGTGGCGGTATGTGCCAAGAACTCCCTCGTCTAGAGTTCTCAACACGCATTGCCTTCTAAATTGTGTGTTGCTTGGGTGGGACGTATTTCGGTAGAGAAGAGTAGTAGTATAAACGTTTATTTGCCCCAAATGGTAAAGTAGCAAATAACCGTTTATACGACTAATGAGAGTGTAGGCGGCCGATGAGCCGGAGCGGCCGAGCCCACGTTTATTGCGGTTGCGCCGGCTGCGCCATGGTCGGAATCAAGCGGGTGGAACGAGAGTGCCGCTCCCGAGGGGTGCCGGGTGCCGAGTGTCGCGTGTCCCTCCGAGCCAGCTGACCAATCTGTTGATGATGATGGTGGCGCTGAAGACGACGATGATAGTGGCGCTACAGGGCTCCCCCCCTAGCGCGTAGCGCGTTATGAGAAATGTGTGAAAACTATGTACAGTTATGTACAACACCGGTGATCAGTAATATTTGTCCGCGGTCAATGTCCTTACACTGTCCTAGTCTGTCCAGGGAGGGCGTTCGGAGTGTGCATGTCTCTCGGGGGGTCTTGCCTGGGAATGGCGCAGAGGTCGCCAGCAGCAACGGGCGTCCGGCGGTGCGTAAACTGCCAGGGGCGGCCAGAGGTACAAGAGATGTCCCATGCAGCTTGAGTGCGCTGTCTTCTCCATGAAGCAAGCCAAGGAACCGGGAGAACACTGCGTACAAGTGTAGGATGGCTCCATCGCGTAGGCAGCTTTGTCGTTGCACGGAGCACGATAACGTGTGCGGCGGAAGCGGCGCACTTCACGTCGCTGTCCGGCACGTGCAGGGTGGTGCAGAGACTGCGTTCGCAGCCCATGTCGATGGCACCAGTCTCGCGCGAGTCGCTTGTGGGTCCGACCGTGGCTGGGAATCGGAAGGGTAGTCAAACGTGCGCGCTGAGCATACTGGCTAGGTCGGCGTGTACGTATCCTTGTTGGGCGTCGTCCGAGTGCCGACGAGGAAAGGCGTTTGCGCGGTGATTGTTTTTGGCGTCGCCTACGACGTCGCCTGCGGTGGCGAAGCTGGACTGCAGGAATGAGTGCTAAATCCAAGCTCGAGCCGGCGAAAGGGGCGTCTTGGGCACATGTACTGAGGTGACGCCCTTGCGATAGTGTGCCGACGTCCGTACGTGGCGCTGTTGGGAACGCCCTTGTCTCGAGGTCACTTGAGGTAGTGGTGCCTGTGCCGGCAAGCGAATGTGCCGCTGGAGGTGAAGCCCCGTTGGAGTCTACCCCGGGTGTAGATGGCGGTTGTGTAGGGGACTGAGGCGGAAGGGAGGTTGCCGCCACGGTAGTGGGTGGCTCACCGGTGCCTGCGCGTAGGGTGGTAGCAGCGGGCGTGGCGGGCGGTGGTCGGGGGGCGCCTGTGAGGTTGTTGGCCACCAGTCGTCTCGTGGAAGGTGCGGCTGGGAGCTCGAGACACGCGCCCGTGATCGCAGACACGTCACCTAGTGAGGGTTCGGGTACATGGGCCGAGGGCGGTGTCGAAGGAGGATTGATGGTGGTAACGGCACCAGGTTCTGCCGCGATTGTCGTATGCCGGGTTTTCAGTCCGTAGTGACTGAGCACAGCGACTTTTAAGTTGTCATACGCACTGGGTCCTGGGGTCGGCAGCTGAATCTGCTCAAGGAGGTCGGCAGGCAGCTTCTGTAGTGCCACGAGGTAACTGATTTCCGAGGACCAGATGTCATTTACATAGAAATGGCTCACTAGGATGACGAACCATGCGGCGTGGTTTGAGATGGAGTCAAACGGAATAAGGCCGGGTAGCTCTGGAAGGGCGATGGACGTTCGTCGCGTGCCGTTGTCCGCATTGTAGCTGGGGAAGCAGCGGTTCGATTCCATGGCGAAGCCGCTAGTCCGGGTCACCAAATTGTAGGCGGCCGATGAGCCGGAGCGGCCGAGCCCACGTTTATTGCGGTTGCGCCGGCTGCGCCATGGTCGGAATCAAGCGAGTGGAACGAGAGTGCCGCTCCCGAGGGGTGCCGAGTGTCGCGTGTCCCTCCGAGCCAGCTGACCAATCTGTTGATGATGATGGTGGCGCTGAAGACGACGATGATAGTGGCGCTAGAAGAGAAAACATTTGATCCTGCTCCCACAACCGCCAGTGAGTATTTCGCACTGCGAAATCGCCAAACGCCGTGATTTCTCCTTGACTACTTCTCTTGTTTTCTTCAGGATGATATCTGTTCACGTACAACGAATTTGCGTTCTCTGAGAAACGCCCATTTTCACTGGTGGCATTTTGAGATTTTGAGCGAATAACCATGTAGGAAGATTTATTGCGAATGAATGTATTTGAATAGAGTAAAGTAGGAGCAGTCTCGGAAGTGCGAGAGGCCTTCGCCCTGGGGTTCAAAACAATAGCGGAACGATGATGATAATGATGACGACGACGACGGGCGACTGTGACCTTATGGGCCAGAAAACGTATCCGTGCAGAATCCTCAAGGAGTATTGACGATGTTATTTTCTGCATTGTTATTTTTGCAATTTCTGTTTTTGCTGTTTTGTTTACCTTAGTTTGTAATTGTTTAATCCCCCTTACACTATGATGTGCCGTGGTGCTGTAAGGTATCGTGAATAATAAAGAAAAAAAAATAAAATAGCGTCTGTTGTTTGGAAGTCAGATATCTTGAACAAAAACTGAATGATCGCCGAAAGTGTTCGAGCCTCTGCATGCAAGTGAAGGTGACTTGCTTTTTTACTGTATTGTACAAGATACTGACCCCAAAAAAACGAACCTATAAAATTTAAAACGGTAATTAAAATTAAAATGCAATTTATGAACCCATAGGGGTCGGTGTCAAATGGTCCCAATCGAATAGTTTATTCAGATATTACATTTAAGATCTGAAGGAACCAGCAGCAACCCAAAATGACGGTATTGCGGCGGCGGGGTTGGATTTATTTCACGACTATACAGAGACATAACTTAAAGCGATAACGCCACACTGTAAACGCAAACTAGCCGGAAATGGAGTTTTAATCAAGTAATGTGCCCTGAAAAGTACCTATAGCAAAAAATGTACTCCCTAGGCATGATCTAAAGAAGTGGACGAACCTCCACGGTAGTACCGTTGCCCATCCGGGTAGCAAAAGGGAGGATTTAGAACGACTTAACACCATTTGTGAGATGGCGTTCGGTTCCTTGTATACTACCACGTCCCACAATAAACGCCCTATCTGAGGTAATCATCTCAAGCGGGCGGTCGCCATGTTAGTCTTCTGTTGTCTCCGTGCACCAGCACTTCAACCGTGGCCTAATGCTAATTAGAACGAGTAAGCAGGACGCGACGGTTGCACGCAGCTACAAAAACCAATACCGTACGTATACCCGTATAGATGCTTCAACCAGCGCGATCACAGGCAGAGAGTGCGGCCGTGTTGTCTCAATCTGTTTATTTTGACGATAGGTGGTGTCAAACTCTGCTGCTAACGAAGAGGCAGTTCTCGCCGTTGCAAACAATTGCAACGTTCATCTGCTTCGCTTGCTTGCTCATACATAGACGATTTAAATTCCCGTGCCAGCGCGCCAACGCACCCGACTGCAGCGACTCAACTTGCCCTGGCGGCACGACTGGCTGCCCGGATGTATACAACCTCTGTGCTATCAACGCAGCGCGGCCGGTGACTCGGCGCGGCCGGAGCTTCAAGCCTCGCCTTGGGCCGTCGTTTTTTCTTATTTGTGAAGGACTAGTAGTGCCATTTGGTGGAAAGATTTTCATGTGCCCCTGTCACACGAGGAACGGCCGCAAACAGCATTTGGATACGGCGACAGGTGTGGACAGCTCGCTGGTAAGTGGTCTTTCATCAGTCGATGCGTTTGTCAAACGTTTGGATAGGGTTACAGCGAAGTACCCGGGTACCCGTGCCGCTCACCGCTCGTACGCGCACGGGCAAAGAAAAAAGCGCACACATCGTATTATTTTATTTGTTTGTGGGTTTTGGCGTATGCGTTCGCATTCTTCTGTAGGCTGGTTTTGTAACAGGGCATTCGAGGTAAAATCGTTTGTCGCGCGCGGCGTCGTTTCAAAGCAACGTGACGGTTACTTCGTGCTGGCGAAAATCAGCGCAGTCAGACGGAAGCGGTAAGGAAGGTAGAGAGGTCGGGGAAGAGGGGCGCTAATATATAAAAGAAAGCGTAATGCAAGACGAGAAATATAACACAACCCGCCTGCATTTCTCCGAACTTCAGGACAGAGCCGCACCACGGGTACGTTGTCACAAACTCGAGCGTACGACGTCTAAAAGTACCGTATATATATTTTTTTATTTTTCAACGTGACCTGAGCCACTTATCTTCTCATTGCCGCGCATGCAGACCTGATTGTGTCCCTGTGTTTGAGCGCACAGCCATCCTTTGCGACATAAGAACCAGCAAACGCGAGAAATTGTAGAAGCCAGCCACATCAGAAAAGCTGGTTCCGAATGTGTCAGTCATCCCTCTATCGCCCTGCTTAATCGAGAAGTCGCATATTTAGACGCACATTGAGCGCTATTTCGGTGCTTCTGGGAATGCGTGTTGGGGGTGGGAGGGGGGTCTTAATCCATGTATGATGCGGTTATCTTTGCTGATTTTTCGCCTTTCGTGCACCTCAAAGTTCGTTTTTGTGGTTTTGTTGTTACGGTTTTTAGTATTTTCGGCTGAGTGCGCCGAGAACTGTACGCATTGGGGGCGCGGCAATTGGGCGCTTGGGCATATAAAGCTTTGAATTGTGCAATAATAAACTAGTTGCGAGTGTGCGCTTGTGCCGTCTTCATGTGTTCTTGTCCTCGTTAATTTGCGCGCAGTTTATTTTTCGCAATGCATAATTACCAACTCGCCCGACTCGCAACCCTTTTACAGATCCTATACTCCGTAAAAATGAGTTGCCTGTCCTTTTAGGTACGGCAAAATCTCGCGCAGCGCATCATTCTGACAGGGGGCCATATCCTAATGTCAGTGCACACACTATGAAAGCAGCTTGCACTTAATTGCGCCACATGTCTGCTGATAAGCATTTTAGATTCGCCCCTCTCATCATCATTCACTTCGTGGAGATGGCGGGATTTTCTTTCATAGCTTGTTGTCACTGCAGTAATTAATAGCAGAATCAGTCCTACAAATCACAGAAAACGGTTCGTTTCACGTTACACACTAACTAACTTTGCACCACACGGAGGGAACAATCGGTTGCAGTGATGAGGCATAAGGGTAACTTGTGTTAAAGGGTCATTGAAGACAACCAGCAAGTTGATTTCAAACGGAAGTCGGACCTCCGCATAGCCATTTCAGCATTGATTTTAGTGCCAAGATGCCTTAAGTGCTGAGAAATCGCTGTTCAACTGCTCATCAAGCGTGACGCAAACACGACTGCAGTCGCTGTTTGCATCAGGATAAACCGGAAGCAAGTGAAGCAGCGGTGATTAATAGCAGTATACAAGCAACTGAATACAACATTACCACGTACCAAGCAGTTTGGTCAGTTCCGGTCAAATCGCTCATGCTTTCCCCAAAATCCCCTGTCATTTGCCGTTCGAGACCACTAAGCAAAATGTTTCTCCATTGGACCTGTGATCAGTATTTACGCTTCACTGAAGAAGAACATTGGCCTTTTGAGGCCTCGCAAGTTTTGGCGTCGAACGATTTTCTCATGCGTAGCTCGCATGCTCCCTTGGAAAGCGGTACTGCCACCCCAAGTATGGACGAGTAGCACCATCCAGCGGCAGCCAAGAAAGAAGTTGTGCGCGTCAGGCCACTTAAGCCCTTCCGGTGAAAACGTGTTTTTGCTAGTTTCAACCTTATTTGTAAGGGGTAAGGTGTAAGAGGGGTATAATAGTGTTCCCCGTGAGCTAATCTATCAACCTAGAGAGACTTTGCATTTTAACTTCACTGTCATTTAAAGTTGTGCTCGAGTATATTGTGCGGAAGTAATATCTTTTTTATTGCTGCAAAAGCCACGATGGTTAATGTACTGGCACTTGGTTTTATGAAGCCTTTGCATTTCCTAATTTAAGTACTGAAATTCGCAGGAACCTGGCATAAACAATTTTATTACTGTGCCGAATTATTAAGTTCGTTTAACCGTAGTGTCTGTTTTGAATTTACATGTGGGGTATTTTTTTTCTTTTTTGCTTTTTCAGGTAGATGTTCCTTGACTCCCTGCCTGCATTCCGCGAAAGGGGAAATTAGCCTCCGCATCGATGGCCAGAGTGTCTTGACTGCATCATCTTTACTGGGAGGACTGTGTAGTCTGTTTGCATCGTTCTGGGTTTTCAACATTCAATATCCCAAGAAGGCACACAGTGCTCTAACATTTGTGGAACATGCCTTTTGGACCTTGCCAGCACCAAACCACGTGTGAAGGATTTAGAACTAATTACCTTTTATCGCATCAATATCCCTCACCAATATTTTATTTGTTTTCAATCCTGTAATCATTGGATAGTAGTTTAAAGAATTTCGTATTATGTTTCTGACGTTTTCTTTTTTTTTTTACTGAACAGGGGATATTTGATGGGCCCTTCTGTATGCTGATAATACAGCTATCTTTTAGTGAAGCAATAATATTAACCAACTAATATAACTTGACACAATTATCTAAATAATGTTGGCAACTGGTGCCAAATGAATCAACTCAAATTATCGGAAAAAACACGAATTACATGGCTTTTTCTTCTCACTCTGAAGAAGCTGTCGCGATACCACCCATTCTGTTCTATATCCTTGCAATTAACCCCTCAGACTGGGTCACTTTTCTCGGCGCATTTGTGTCTTTATCAAAACGCACTGGTATTTTCCGCAGCATATTTCTCGTTCTTTATATTACTCATTTATCCATAGCCATCTCATTGCTGCCTGTCTCCTACATCATTTATCTCTTGTGCCTTTACCATCTACAAAATGCTCGTTACCTTCAATATCAAATCGTTACACAGCTCTCGCACATTTCACCACCAATTGAAAAAAATTTTGTGTTGTAAACCACTGCAAACCATTTTTTCACTTTGTGTACTGAGTACTGATGCGTACTGATAAGTACTCACGCGTTCTCAATCCTCTAGTATATATAATGATGTCACTTACCATGCCGTTGTGTTTGTGCCTATATGTTTTTCGCGTATTTCCAGTTCTTGTAGTAATATTGTTTCTACAGTTTGTTCAACTAGCACACAGATCGCTCATTTTCACCACCACTGAAATTTTTTTTGTTGTTGTAAACCACTGCAACCATTTTTTTCACTTTGTGTACTGAGTGCTGAGCGTTCTGATAAGTACTGACGCGTTCTTGATCCGCTATTATTATCTAATGATTTCACTACCATGTGGTTGTGTTTGCGCCTATCTTTGTTTTTCCGCGAATTTCCAGTTCTTGTAGTAATATTAATTCTACGGTTTGTTCAACTAGCATTCTATTGCTGTCTTCCATTCCTAACTGGCGTGTTTTTTAGCAATTTACCATTTTTTTCTTTCTTATAGGAGGTCGCCTTAAGTTTTTATTTCGGAGGCCTCCTTGTGTACACCATGTAACCATGTAAACTTGTATGCGAAAGTTCGTTTGAAAATAAACCTGAAACCGAGCAAAACCGTGTGAAATCAGTACTCCCCGCAGGGAACTAGAAACTCTCCCTTGTGGCGTTGAAAAACTCCTTTCGGAAGGCCTACAAAACCGGCCCAACTTTTCAAAACTCCATTCAAAAGAAATATATGCTTCCCTTGAACCTCCTAAAAACCACTCCCCTCGCGAGGCCTACAAACGTAAAACTCCATGCAAAAGAAGTAAATGCTTCCCTTGAACCTCCTCAAAACGCCCCTAAAATAACATAAGTACTTCCCAAGGGAGCCATAATAAGCTCCTATTCAACCGCCTAAAAAGTCCATAAACATCACTTAAAAACGCCTTGAGGAAGTAAAGAATACTCCATTTTGATCTCCTTAAATTCTCCCTAACATTTCTTGACACTCCCTTACTACCTCCTTATTATCACCTAAAAACACCCTGTTTTGAGGAGGTAAACAAAACCTCCCTGTTCCATGTAGTAAAAAAACTCCTACAAGGAGGATCACTAGAGGACAGGCGAAAAAGAACCTCTAGGGAGTATATGGTGGAAAAAAAGTTTAGAGTGCAATGCGACTGCGGAAATGTGAACCCTGTGAAATCGATCATATCATACAGATGCGAGAACGCTGCCATCGCTCCCTCAAAAACGGCAGACTCAGGAAACGAAATCCGCGGTATTTTCGGTTTGCTGGCTGGATTACGCCGCTGTACAGTTCTCGAGTAGCTTGGACCGACCATCCTAATGGCGAAATAATGACCCGATAATGACCATTGGAGAAGTGTGCATGGTTTGTTTTCTTCTTCCCTGGATTTGATCCGCTTTGGTATTATTATGGCTATTGTGTTTCACATGCCCATGTTCTCCCCGGACAATTAAGGCCAAGGCGGTGAAGCGCGGACAGTTGATTTTGTTGATTTCACATTAGGCAAAAACCTATCCCGCTTTTCTTTCTTCCATTTCTCCGTTCTTTTAGGCAGGGACAGTGCAGGGAACGGGAAAAATATCTTAAGGTTATCGTTAAAAGGGCTGTTGTTTTTCTTGGTTATACACAGTAATTACTGTTGTAATATCTACGGGTTTGATGCATGCGTATTACGTTTTCATACGCACTTCAGCAATTAGGCCTGTATTGTCGCTTGCCCATGCTGTAGCCTTAAATTATGTGGGTGGGGCCTGTTAAGCTGCGCAGGCAGCCTTTTTCCTACCGACTCAAACTAGGCGAACTAAAATCTTGAAAATCTTGAAATGGTTGACAAACAAAAGGAGAAGAAATTGAGGACGGTGAAGCATCGCCTTTTAGTGTGGAACGCAATAGCATTATCAGGATCCGCTCGTATGACATGAAAATTTTCCGACTGGCGAGTGTGAGTGCGAGTGAGTGCGAGTGCCATTCGTGGTGAGCCTCGCTCACCCTTCGCGAGTGCGACCGCCCCTAGCGGCGAGCCCCGCTCACGACTCGCAAGTGCGGGAACCACTCGCGGGAGCCCCCGCTGACCTTTCGGGCGAGCGCGCACCTCACCGTGAGCCCGGTTCACCACTCGAGAGTGCGAGTGTATTGACCACTCGCGAGTGGTAGCCCCACTCACCACTCACGAGTGGCGAACGCACTCGCACTACTCGCGTGATATGCGGGGCTTACCGCAATGAGCGCCACTCTTGCGCTTGTAATCGCTGTTGGCTATTCGTCGCGGGAGCCGCTCGCTGTGATGGTTGTAAAAGGAAAACTATGTTCCCAGCGTGTTCCTTCGGTACGCGTTACATTCTAGTATAGTGAACTAGAATACGATTAGTGTGCTGAGAGGCCCGGCCGGAGTGAGCCAGCGCTGTCGGCAATGCCGGCCGCTTGCGGTGGCGCTGCTGTCGTAACCACGGTAGGGACGCCTCACACGAGCTTGCGCGTACGTAGTCGCGTAGGCTCGCAGGGAAACACCGCAAACGACTGGGACGACTGTTAATGCTGTACACTTTAATATCGAGCGTAAAAAGCGCGGATTTGCATTCGGTAGAATCCTCACACAAGTGAATGCGAGGTGAAGAGTGCAGCGCGTGATGTGCAAGCGCGGCGCGTGTCCGGCTGCTTTCTTGCGTGCTTCTTGATGAATTCGAAAGTAATTACAAGCACAACCGGAACTCTTGCCGTTCAAAAATGTTTATTATAGTGCGTGTTCTCGGTTCTGAACAATAGCGTAATGCTTTTTATAGATGCTTACCCACCTGAAGGGAAGGGACATAACCAGCTCTTGCGCGCTGCAGAATATTGTTGTAATATCAATGAGAAAGCGTTACAAAAGTTGATTTCTCGTTAGCTAATGTTGTACTAAGCTGACTCACCCAGCACGCGAAACCTACGGAGAAATACACGGCACGCAGTGCCCGGTCCATTCTAAGCGAAAAAGTTTTTTCCTTGTAGAAAAGTCTTTTTTATTCCTTCGCTCGTTGTTTTTGCGAGCGAACAGGTGAAGTGGATAACTTGTAAGACCAAATACCCGTTAAGAATACGGGCACTCCAGTCCCGTACCGCAGAAGAATTCAAATTCTGCCCAATGCGGCAGAGGCAAACAGTTATTTTGTGAGACCGGTATGAGCATAAAGGCAAAGTAACCGCCTTATTTGGTCAGTTGCGTCTCATCTTAAGGTGGTTGGATCATTCCCGTGGGGAGACTTCTACCCGTTAACTTCTTTAACAAAGAAGTGAAGCCTCACGACAATATAAAACTTCACAATCTCCTTGCATGAGAATCACATCTGACCCCCTTAGACAGCCTGATGCGAATGAACATCACACCTTCTAGGACACTGGTTCCATGTTAGAGTTCAACACAGATGTGCAGCAAAACGCTGCATCGCTTTCTCCATGAAGTGCATTCTCCGTCCAGAACACTGAAGGTGTGTGCTCTGCGTTTCCAAAAAGTCATTTGGCTGTAGAGATTCTGTCGCTGAAGGCACAGCCTCGGGTCGGGCAGCTTCGCGAGTGAAAGTCTCCAGCTCTTGTAAGTGCTCATTCAGCGCAACCTCGTTTTCACTGCTACCATCTTCGGTATTTTCTAAACGCCTTTTGCGCCTTGAATAGACCTTATGCGAAATTGCTTGGTGATCTAGCAACACTGATGTAAACGAGACCGTCGGCCATATTGGTACGGGCGCCGATCTGGAAGTATCGTATTGTTTACTGTGGAAGAGTAGGTGACGGTAACGCTGTATGGCTCAAACTGGACGGCGTTTCCGGCTCCCGACCGCGGATTGTGGACGAAGGACTTGTCTGCGCTGGCCGACTGTGTCTGAAGACTCATACCACTCGGGGTGCCGCGCCAAAGACCCATCCGAGCGGCAGCGGAGCAGGGCATGCCGCCTAGCCACCGACGCGCATTGCTCGCCTTCATCGGTGCGGACAAACACGTGCGTCTCGCAGTAAGTAAATCCTTATTTGTTTTTTATTTGACGCGAGTTAACCGGTATGAGCATTTGTATAGCACTTTGTTCACCGTTGTTTACCATGCAAATGCGTAGCGGCGACCCTGTTGCAGTAACCGAGAAAGAGGAAAGCGACAGTCGCCAGACCGTACCGCTAGTGGGTGGATTAGGTATTTTCAAATGCTGTACATCGAATTTACAGGATGATTTTCGGCGAAGATAATTACGGAAAGGTTGCGGCGGTTTTCTGTGACGGTCGTCCGCCCGCGCGTTTGCCGCAAAGCAATCGCGCTTTGCGGCGAAGTCAACCACAAACGCGCACATACGCCTTGAAGTTTCTTTTTTTGTGTGTTTTCAGTATTTCTTGCGCATGTTCTGTCGCAAAAATCTGTTTGTGTGTCTTTCTTCTCCTTTTTTGGCGATGGGGTGGTTGTGTTTGTTTCTAAAGCGCATGTTTTTGGTGTGCACGAATAGATAATACAGTAAAACCTCGTTAGCTCGAACTCACTGAACTTGAAGATTTTTTTAATTCGATGGGTCATCGGTATAGCTCGAATGTTTACCTGTTTATCTCGAAAGGTGCTGGAAGTGAGTTCAAGATAATCATATTATTGCTTGCGTAAGTTATGACGAACACGATTATGCGGGTACTGGTATCATTACCAAATGTGAGGTTTTTAAAGGTTAAACTTCCTTCTCTCGAAAATACAATAACAAAGCATGCAGAGATACTTGCACGCTCGAACTTGACAAACAATTTTGACATCATTGCTGTTCGAGGTGTAGATTACAGCCCTTGCAGCCGTGTTAAGCAAGACACAAAATCTGGTCATTTTGAGGCTGTTCCTTGCGGCCACTATTTTCTGCTCGGTCCCTTTACCATAAACTGTAGCGGACTAGTCCTGTTCTTCCCTGAGTGATATTTACTGTTACTCTCTCTGTTCTTGCAGGTTGGGCCTCATCCATGTGGTCAGCAGCTGCTTTCGCTCCCAGAAGTAAAGTGGCCGTCCCTATGTTGCGTGCCTCACCTTTGAGACGGACAGTGGGGCGATTGTGGAGGCAGCGTGCGAGTGCCCGGCGGGTTGCAGTGGAGCATGGAGTCACATCCTGGCTGCTGTGCACCTATCGCCCTCTTGCAAGCCGGAGGTTTTAAGAGGCGCCACCGGAGCTTGCGTGCACTGAGCTGCCACAACAGTGGGGACGTCCGAGACAGCAGGGCATCAAGCCACCGAGTGTCCAAGACATTGACTGGAGAAGCCCGCGATAAAATGGCCCCTGCATTTCCTTGCCAATGCGTCTGTTCGATGCACGTCGAGTACAGGAGCAATGCGAGCAGCAACAAGTGCCGTGCAGGCGCTTGGGAGAAAACTTGGTAGCCTTGGGAATGGTTTTTTGCCCCAGTTGTGCTGGCCTCACCCCCCAGAAGTGACAGAAACAAGGACTGGCATGGCACCTAAAGGGTCACCTATGAGCTACCAGCAAGCATTTAGGCCACATTTCGCCGTGGTCATCTCGCGAGCACGCAGAGGCTGGGCAACGTCGTGTTTACTAGACCGCGGCATGCAGGGGTGCGCGAATGCTTCCATTTGTTTCATTTATATCCACAGTTTGCTATACTGTACGTGCTATAAATCAGCGAAGTAGTTTAATTTACTGGGATTTTCACTGTGGATACAAAAAATGCAAAAGCACTCAAGCTGATGCGCGGCGGCCTGATGCAACTCTGGTCGTTTTCTTTTTTTTTTTGTTTTTTGTTTGAATGAAACTAGAAAATTGTCTCAGCTACCTACATCAATGGCCACTATCATTACGTCGGAGGCATGCATGCAGCATGTGACGAACTAGAGGAGTGAGTGTGTATTTTAGTCGCAAAATATTCGACAGTAAATACATCAAGGCTGAAATGACAATGGGCACCAAGTTAACTTGATGTAACAACAAACCTTTCAGCCCGGCAAATCGGGAACCAAGTGCAAAAGCTCGACGCTCGAATTTTCCACCGTTAGATCATCATAAACAGTGCACGCGACTTCTGCAACGACACGTGGCTAAATGCAACGTAAAAGAAACCAACAACACTCCCATACCGTGCGCGCCCGCCACAAAGGAAATTTTCAACCGCGCCGTGACGGCGTAGTGCGGCAAGAAGTTTGTTTACAGCCCTACGTAAGAAAAGGCACGTGTAGGGGCTAAGCGGTACCATTTAACAATGAAATGAAGCGGGCGCAGAGCCACAGGGACGAGTAAAGAAACAGCCTAATTTTGGCAACGTCTGGTACTGTTTTCCCGGTCGAGCGTCGCTGTCAGTCGCATGAATAGGTGGCGCACGCTCAGGCTTCGTTTAGAATACAAAGGCTGGACCACAGAACTCCCACGCAGCTGTATTTTTAATCCGGACAGCGACTACGGAATCCCGCGCTTAGCGAACCAACGACAAATATTCGCTCCCAGCGCACCGCGCCCAGCGTGTCACAAAGGTTGCTCGCGCCGGCATAGTTCGCGTCAGAAAGTTTGTTCAAAAACGTGGAACTTCACGTACCTTTTCTCCATTTGGACCGGTATTTCCGCATTGCGTGCACTGCGGCACGAAGCAATGCTCCGGCATTGTAGTCCATCACCAAGAGCGGTCAATGCCCGCCTTCTATATTTTGCTAATTGGTTTCAGTTTCAAACGACCGTACCAAAATGGCGGACCTAGTTACCGGAGTCGACGTGAGATGGCGGGGCGCATTTTGCATAGGGTCTATTGGGGGACGATTTTGCTTCTTCCCCAGCTGATCGTTTCCACTTTCTCGGCGGCTTCCTCCCCCCCCCCCCTTCCCCCTTCCCCCCGCGGTACTTTCTTCGATGTGTAGTCGGGCAGGTTAGGTAGATGGGCGGCACAGCATTTGGAGGTAAGCGTGGCTTTCCGCGAAAAATACGGACCTCTTGTCCCTGCATGCATGAGCGTAATCTTGGATGACGGAGCGCCGCTCGAAGTTTAACTCGCACACAGCGCAGTTGTCGCCAAGCGCTTTATTTGCGCGTCGG
Organism: Haemaphysalis longicornis; assembly: GCA_013339765.2. Classification (NCBI taxonomy): domain Eukaryota; kingdom Metazoa; phylum Arthropoda; class Arachnida; order Ixodida; family Ixodidae; genus Haemaphysalis; species Haemaphysalis longicornis. The sequence goes on along the minus strand of JABSTR010003263.1, from coordinate 34,831 downwards.
AGCTTGTTCTTCCAATGTTCTCTTCGAGAAACCTCTTTTGGTGCACTAAAAAGGGACGCTTTCAGGCCACCTTTCTTGCTAACGTAGCTGGTATTGCAGCCCGGCGCGTAAGTGGTTTGACCTGCTTCCGGGCTTATTTGTTTCTTTCGTGAAGGAGGCTCACAGGGCAACAAATACAAGCTGCACGCCACATTGATGACTTCCCAGTTCAATGAACACAAAATAACTAAACGCGCAACAAAAACGGAATCACGTGTGCAGACTGAGCTCGCCACAACTAATAAACCACCATACCGGAACGCTCGCAGATCAACGAACGGCCGTGCAGCTTCCTTACCGTGGTTTGAACCGTGGCGACACCAAGCGGAGCGGGCGGAAACTAACAAAAGTCGACGCCGCCGGGCTCAGCGCGGCTGGTTTGGATGCTCCTCAGTGAGCACCCACCCCTATTGTAGTTCACTGTAGTTCTATCGCGAGGTGTTCAAAAACGACGATGCCGAGATGAGACGCCATTGCGTTTAGCTTAAGGAATATGTCGTCGCTCCACTCCTGCTATGGGGCGCCGTGGAATGAACTCTCAGGTGGCGATTTCATACACGAAAACGATTTGGATGCTTCTCCGTGTCATGGTTCATGGAGGGACTTTTGCGCATACTCGCGTGCGAGTGGGGCGATGAGTGTGAGCGCGAGCGCGAGTGAGTGTGACTGGTGAGTGCGAGTGGTGGCGGCGTGTGGCGAGCGTGAGTGCGAGTGAGAGCGAGGGGTGAGGGCGAGAGTGAGGGCGAGGGCGAGTGAACGCGAGGCTGAGGGCGACTGGTGAGCGTGACTGAGAGAGAGTGCGTGAAAATTTTTTTTTTTGCCTGTGTGAGTGTGAGTGAGTGGCTTCCAGTTTTACCGGGGCATGAAAGGGACAGGGAACTTGACGGATGGCAAGAAAAAAGCACGCTGAAACAGTTCGTCTTTTCGCAATATTTCTTTCCCGCTGCACCACGCTCACAGAAACCGCGGTTTGTAAACAAATGGGAGCAGCGCTCTTGCGGAAACGTGGAAAGGATATAGCCGGCACCAAGAGGGCGCGGAGTGGAAGGGCTTAGAAGACGCCAGGTTATACGTTTCCCAAACCACATCCGGGGGGAGGGCTCCTGCTCCGGACAGCCCTGATAGATGGAGTTTAATTAAAATTGTTAATCAGCACCTCTCCAACCAGGAGATTTCTCTTCCCCCTCCGAGTGCGTAATACTGTTGGGGCACTGAGCACTTTGTGGGCCCATAAGTCTTCCCCTTTCTGCAGGAATTCCTTCTCCATATCCCCGTGTCCTCTCGCGAGGACGAGCCCTGCTTTCCTGGACGGGCTCGCCGCAGCAGCGAGGCGTGGGTGTTTAATAACGACTCGCACAAGGACCAGGAGGAAGAGAAGGAAGAGGTGCGAGTTGGGGCCGCCGAGGGATGAAAGCCATCTTGGTCCCGGCAGATTTTGAGAGACTGCGGACAGTTGCCGTGGCAGTTGGTCAGCTGTATGTTAGCAGTGTGCAAGACTTGGGCTAGTTAGTTGTACATTTCTCGGTATTTCACACTGCTTTAGGGCTAAACAACACGACTTCGTGCATCGTCCGGTGTGCGTTTAGCCACGTTAGTTATTCCAATACCAGCGGGAAATAGCGATATATAAAAAAAGAGGTGCAATCTCTTTACAATCGCAGTGTATAGAGCGCCCTCCGACGGCACTCCAGCTCAGCGCTACAGCCACGGTTAGAGTTCCGTCCGACAACATTCGAATGTTTGAAACAGAGCTTGCACAGTCCAGAGCGACTGCCGGTGTTGTGTAGAGGTTCCCTCTTACCTTTCTGTCACTAAGGGCTGTGGTTGGAGTACGCCTCTCCCCTGCTTTAGTTTATTTACATATCGGGTTTCAATTTTAATTTTCATGGATTAGATAAGTTTTCGGTGTTTTGAATGATTTTTGTTCTGTTCGTTAGGTTAGGTTAGGCTAGTGCACGTTACGTTACCTTAAGAGAGGGCCCAGACGGGGCATTTTTTATTGAAGTGCCGATGGACATCATTTTAGTGGAGTGCTTATATTTCATCGGACGACACTTTAGAAACAGCCATTTACAATTCGGCCACCACAGCTAGAGCAATGTTCCAGGTCACCCGTTTTCGTCGTCGTGGGTATTTGAGGCTCATGGCACTACGCTGCATTGTTCGCTTCCTTTTCTTCTCGTAACAAAACTGACACACTGGAATTTCGCTTTTTCGACTGTATCTGAAAAAAAAAAAACGACCGTGGCGGCCTGGATCGAGCCTGCGTTCTTGGCTTTAGCTGCACAAAGCCTTATTCGACGAAGTGATGTTTCCAGTTCTCAAACTCAAATGCCGCTCCTGTTCACAACTTACCGTAACCATGTGCCTTGCCTCTTTTAATTTTTTTCGTATATTCAATACGCACATGGTTTACTTCGCACACTGAAACATGTCTGAAAGTCTGTTACTCCGCAGTAAATTGAGAAGACCAATCATTGCAATGGAAATCGTATAAAATAGGCCGATGACGATACTAAGCTCTAGATTTGACTGGAAAAAAATGTGGTTTCACCGTGTCATTGCGCAATGCGAGCATGACGATTTGCATTGCATGATGTCACAGCACAGATCACATTGTTGGAGTCAAACCAGGGGCCAGACACCTCGGCTAGTTTCGGTACCGGAAATAAATTGTCGCCATGACGCTGGTAGCCAAGCGGAAATGCAACAACTTTTGCAGATGTGGCTTTATATTTCCAATACACGCAGCAATAAAGTAATGTGATGCTATTATTTGTAGAAACAAAATTTGTTCTCGGCTATTTACTTTTCTTGACACTACATTTATTTATTTAGCCTCTTTATTCGTTCAGCCAACGGGCGGCGCTTTCTCTCTTGCCTTTTCTGCTGCCATCCTGTTCGTCTGCTCCTGCCGCTTTCATTGTGTGCACTTGTACAAATTTTGTAGTATGCCTTGAAGGTGAAAATTTTGTTGTCTGTGAGCACGAACTGGCTCAAAATGTCAGAGAAACTGAGAATAGGACGCAAGGCGTGCTGCGCTGCTGGGTGGTGCGACAACTCGAGGAGGAATAGTGCAGCGAAAGCTTTCCGCTTCCCAGTGGACAGCAGGTAAGCACACTTTTTATTGTCTTTTTATTCACTATTATGGCCAAACCATAAGCCGTGCCCATTTACTTGTATGATATGTTCCCGCAGACACCGCGATTGGTCATTCAGGTGCACATGGCAAAGAAGATCCATGGGCATTTGTGTTTAGTGTGCGCTAAACAATGTTTTTTTTTGTACCGGCCCCGCCAGCAGGGCTAGTAGCTTGGGAAGGTCTTGCCTGTACAGACTTCATCCTTACGCTGCGTCTTATTTCATGTATGTTTTAGCAACAAGCGCTGGAAAGGGCTTCAGAGATTCGGCAGATGTTTTGAAGGTGGCGCTAGAATGTCTACTCCAAAAATCGACTCGAAAAACCTGCCTGACGTTACTATGAACTTTGCTTCGAATATAAAAGTGCACCACTACGCAGCATTTCGCGCCATATGCGATGCGATGGCGAAATTCAATATTTGCTCACGTGGAATGAATCACGCGGAGTGCCCGGCCTTCAGCAAGTTTTCGTGTAACGCAGACCGTCGGTGTCAGGAGGAGTTGTTCACAAGGCGAGGCAGAGGAGCGCATCTATACCTTTTCGTTTTGCCCTTAGTTGCTTCAGTGTTTTAGTCACCGCTTTTATCTCTCCCATCTCGGCCGCGTAAATTGGTTCTGATGGAAAATATCAGGTACGCCAGGATTACAGCTTTGGAGCTGTCTTGTTTTCTTTTTGTGGGGTAATTGAGTTGGTGTGTTTGAAATATTGCAAGAACTAGTACAAAATATATTTTGTACCAAGTTGATTACTACACGTTCAGTACATGCGCTGGGGCTGTTATTTTTATCACCCTGTCTGTTGCACTTTTTTGGCGGAGGGAACTCAAGAGGAGATGCAAGTCTTCCGGAATGACTATTTGCTTGTAGCGAGAAGCAAGAAGGAAAATAAAGACATTTTAGAGACTGAGCCGTGTGCTTTGCAAGAAAGGTTCCCTTAGCAGGCAAGCAGACCGTTTTATCAATATTTTCTTCAAAGGAAAATGTTTTTGTTTCTGAAATAATTACTATTTTTTTACTATCAAAGCATGCGCTCATCTCCCTGTAGAGTGAGTTTTGCCTTTATAACCCCTGAATTTCAAGGAAGCCCTAAAGAAAACATAGGAACCAAAAACAAAAAAAACCCACTATAGTAGAAAGAAAACTACGCTGCCAATTCCTTCTCCTTGAAAATAAAGGTAAAGAGAACAGCAGCTGCAAACAAAAAGTCATTTTCAATGCTCTGCCTCCTGTCTAAACACGTGTAAACAAACCGTCCTTCCTGCTTTAGCGTCACCTCCTTAGCGTCAGCTTTAACCGTCCTTTCTGCTTTGACGTCCAGGCGAACGCCCCGAGTATAGACGTGTTCAGTTTGTAAAATTTATGCGCTCTTCCTCCCTTCACTGTACTTCTGGATAGCACAAAAGTGACAGTAATGCGTAATTTATGGAGCGAGGCGCATGTTTCTGGGAGTCATAAACAAAAACCTTTGCATGTCCAATCAAAGAGAACTAATCCCCTAACCTCCATTCTAGGAGAACAACAAAATACAAACGTGCAATGAAATTGTTCGTATTTTGAGGAGCCGCGGGTGAACACGGTGGATGTACTGCGAGAAACGTGTTTTTTTTTTCTTTCTGGTAGTCAATGATTTGTTACCAAGCTTGCTATTGCGCAGTGTCTGGCAAATAGCAACATCGGTACTCAAAGAGAAACGACCTATTTGTTAGTTTGAATTTCGCGCACAGAGACAATGTCCTCTCAAATTAGAAAAAAAAAACACAAGGGGGGATTACAAGCGTAATGATTTATTTTATTGGGTTTGTACGCTGCCAAGTTGAATTAGTACGGGGAATAGCATCAAGAGTGTTACTTTTTTTCATGCTTGCGGAGTTGGCTCACAAAGCGTTGAAGACGTGACACCAGTCGACACAGACGACGGGCTTATCGAGAGTTTTATTTCTTGAGACACAGTTAGTGATTGTTCTAGTTATTGTTACAAGGGCTGTCAAGCGAGTTGAGGTTGGTATTAATCATCTTTATTTATACGAAAAGCAAATACAAGCGTCTGCAGAGGCCCCGGATAACAAACGCGTGCAATAGTGGGATGATTTGGGCGATCTTTAGTATAGATTGTCATGTAAGTTTGGAACAACTCTGACATTTTGCCCAAGCACAACGAGTGGGCGGCAAGCGCCCGGAAACAGGTGAAAAGCAATAAGCAATATCCCGAAGGTAATGTACGCGAGAGAAAAGTGGATCTTACTTCTGATTCATTTTAAAGAAACCCTGAAACAGATTTTTTCACTTTTTTTCTAAATCTTAAATGATTTCAGAACGTAGTCAACAAGAACATTCAGTACTTTAGAATAGGGGGTTACAGTACCTCAGCCGAAAATTACTGTTCTATGCCCATCAAATAACTTGAAAACCTGTTCAAAAAATGTTTCCCTGTTTGCCGAGTCTTGGCCTTCCTCGAGCACTCGAATTACGTCATTACAGCAATGTAGAAACTACTGTCCCCTTCATTCTTGGAGCTACTTTAGGAAAAAAGAAAGGCCATAAAGCAAAGCAGAAACGGAAGGCGGGTAGTTCTGCGGCGATGAGCAATTCATTCAGTGCCGCTCCGTGCTGTTGCTAACTACAGTTTTGACAATGCTTCCAGATACAAAGAAAAGAGCAAAGTGTTTATAGGAGGTGTTGCAGAGTCCATTTAAGGGCCACTGTTGCTTCCACACATAAGCAGAAAAGGATTGTTGGTTGTGCTCGAGCTAGACGACGCCGTGAACACTAAATAGGCCCATGAGAAAGCGCTGTGCCTTGCCCCATCTTTATCAAATTGACCGACATAACAGCATAACGTCACAGTTATTGTAAAACTTTCATTACAAAACGAAGGAGGGTCCTACTCTTAGAGGAGAAATGGGTTGTTATGGAGAAGAGAAAGTGTAGGTTAGGGTTACCCCGAGGGCACCCCGAAGGGGGTCGAGGTCTTTCGGTCTTTCGAAGATGGGAACTGCTACTTATAAAACAGTACTACATCGCCTCTGCTAAGCTGATCTAAGTAACACATTGAGCTATCTAAATTCAAGCACGTTCTTCTACTGTGCCATTTATAGATTGAGCAATGGTGCCACAGTCACGGGTATAAAAATTCGGTAGTTTGTAAATGTAGGGCCCCCTACAACGATATGGTGGAGATCTCCAGTGTCGAGTCGTTTGCTCTGAGGAACTGGACGGTCATGTAATGGTAATACCATTAATGGAATCTTCCTTGTGCACAGGATGTATTATAGAGGATTTTTTAATAAACATAACTTGTCATGTATTGATCGAGGAAATGTGTGTGGCATCTCCTCTTGGTGTGTGTTGTCTCAGATAAGACCGAAAGTTGGGCTGGTTCGTTTTGAATATATTGCATCTAAGCGGGCAGAGAAAGACAAGGGAGAATGTAGCACGCCACGCTTCGTGGACATAACTACATGCATGTATTTATGCCCGAAATAAACTGAAATTGAATTGAAATTTAAGGTAAGTACTCGAATATGCGTACTGTTACTGTTTTATAGCCGTGCCCATGCAGACGTTATGCCTATCCTTACGGGAGGTTCAATAAAGATGACAAGGCCCATGGCACTCCAAAATATTATGTGAGAAATGTTCCCCTGGCCAGTGTTTTCTTTATACGCAGGTCCATGTCCACGCTCGGAATTTTTCTTTCGTTGAAAATGCCTGCTTGAAGTCGTACTGCGCCATATAATTTCCTAGGGAAACCCTCATAGTCGTGCAGCCCTACGCAAACAGCGGCCTGTGTGAGTTGCACAACCTAGTGGTTATCCTCTGTGAAGTTTTCTTTCAGTTGTGAGACTAGTATTGTAACGTCATAGAAAATACCGAGCGAACGGGTGCATGGAGGTTAAAAAACACTACCGGATTTTTTGGAAAGAAATCTGCCGCTTCTAGAAGGCTCGTGGATTTCTTAGAGCAATGCAGGAAGATAACAAGACACGCATGCCACGATGAAAACGAAGAAAGAAGAAAAATGCGGATATTTATTGTACATATATGTGAGATACGGGCAATGTTGGGCTCAGTACTTTAAATAGCATTTAAAATTTATACTGCACCAGTACGCTTATAGAAGAAAAGCAAAAGTGGGGGATAACAAAGTGATCTGCTGGCCTTTGGAAACCCGCAAAAATCCACTTGTGGCACATAACACTCTTCGGTGTCAGAGCGAACTAAAAATCTGGTTACGCTCACTCAGGTTGTTGATATGCTGGAACCCGCAAACCGCTTCTGTACAGTATCCTGGCGAACACCAGGGTCAAGGAAAAATGAATATTCTGTCAGACTTCAAATACAATATTATAGTGAAAGGCGTTGAGACAGGAGTACAAATGAAACTCCGGTAAATGGGAGGAACGGAGAAACGCGTGGGCAGCCAGAAAAATTTCGAAGTTCTCCCATCTGCTGAGAACCTTCTCTTCCCACACTTCTCCCTCTAAAATAATGGCCTGCAGATAAATGGTAGCAACTTCTGGGCCAGATTACGGTAGGGATGTGGGCGATGCTCGCATAGGGAGGACCGGAATGCTTGTAAAGCCTGCATATAATTATATATCCCAAACCGCAACCTCTGCCTTCTGCTCGCGGCAGCCCTGATAGATGGGTTTTAATTAAAATTGTAGATAAACAGCTCTCAAACTGGAGGATTCCGCTTCCCCCCGTGTGCCAAATAGGGTACGCGTGCTCAGCAATTTGAGGGAGAATAACCTTTCCCCTATCCGCCGGAATTCCTCTTCCTCCTCGCACTGTTGCCAAGCAACGGCGTGGACAGGCTCACCACAACTACGGAGCTGTGATGTTATATAAATGCGCCGGCAGCGGTCAGGATAAGGGGAAAACGAGTATGTGCGTATAAAAATCGCAGAGGGTTGAAAGTCCGGATGGTATACATAAATGTGCAGAGACCACGATCAGGCTTTCTCACTAACGAACAGATGATCCCTGGGTTGGTCACAGATGACTCATGCAATGGAATGGTGGCATTTTACTCTTAATAAATCTGAACTCGCACTGAAGATGCAAATATCCTTGCAGTACATCTGACGATTCTTTAGCTTTATTGCGCTGCCACAGTAGTAACGTTTCGTCCCAAAACAGTTCAGATTTCCCTTTTCTGTGGTCAGGGGAAGGTACCGAGTGTCAATAATTGCTTTATACGAACCACGTTAATGTGTACTTATGAACATGTGCAGCTTTCCCGCTCATGGAAGTCCTTTCAACAGTGATTATTCTGCAATTTTTTAGCGAAATGAAAAGTTCTTTTGCACAGCTAATATTTGGGGTGAATACTTGCTTTGTGCACAGTTTCAAGTCGCGCACGTTGCGCGACTGTGTTCTTGAGCCATGGGAACTATCCCATAGAAATGCATGGGGAGTTAGATTTCAGCGACTGTGTTCTTGAGCCATGGGAACTATCCCATAGAAATGCATGGGGAGTTAGATTTCACAGCAAATAACACAAAAAAAAATATTTAGAAACCTGAAATATCTGTTTAGCGTTTTAATCTTCACGTTGACTTCTAGCTTTATGCCAAATATCATTTTCCTAAAGTGGTTTTTCTAGGTTCCCCAGAGGTTGTACTTTTGAGCGAGAAAGCTGGGCATGAGTGCATTACTGCACCATGAAAGTAGCACTAACGTCCCCCTTTTAAGAAAGTTTCAGCTTGCTACACCCATTTCGAGGCTTCACACCAACACACTCCGCAATTACATTTATAAACAGGGTAGGTGTCATTGTGTTTGAAGTTGTTTCTGCCTAAGCGCTGCCGATTATCGTAGTTATACGACAGAACAACTCTAGGAAACGTACTAACGCGAACCAATTTTCCGCAGAAAAAAGAATACCCATACGGTGGACAGCATGTTGTAAGTCCCTTAAGTTGGTTCGTTTGCCTCGTAACAATCTAAGCGGTTCAGCCGCTCAGCGGGCCATGGAACGAATACTGCTAGGAGTGACGCTAAGAGAGCGCAAACGAGCATTCTGGATCAGGAAACAATCTAGAGTAGAAGATATTACAGTTCGAATAAAGAGAAAGAAATGGACTTGGGCTGACCACGTAGTTAGGCGAAATTACAACCGATGGACCACAAGAGACAAGTGGGTACCTAGAGACGGGTCTACAAGAAGGGTAAGTCAATAACTCGATGGAGAGATGAATTAAGGAAATTCGGAGGCAAAGAGTGGACCTGAACAGCGCAGGACAGGGGTGGCTGGAGGTCAATGGGAGAGGCCTTCGTCCCGCAGTGGACCTACTAGGCTGTTGTTGTTGATGATGATGAAACTTCTACATTAGCATTGCTACGAGCGCAAATGCGGTTAAAAAGAGAGTTGTTAAGACTAGCGAACTGCTAGTACTTACGCTTAAGCGGAGTTCGGAGTAATTGCTAACATGTAGATGCCCCATACTGGTCTTACCAGATCAGGCAGATCGAACCAATGTGAGTATTTAGAGAGGTAACTGCTTTTACATGACCATATGTGTGTGCAAAAAGAAATATAATGTTACAAGAGTCCTCATGCGGCGCGTATTGTGTCCCTGTAGCTCTCCGTTGATCGCCGAACTATAAATAGCGATTTCGATAAGAAAGTAGAAAAAGTTCTCGCGGTCAGATACGTTATTTAGTTGATTTTTCGGAGAGAGTAGCACGATCATAACCTAGAAGCGTTCATAAATAAGAATAAGGCCGGAGATGCTACCTTTATTCTTATCGCAACCCACATAACTAAAAAAAAAAAATAACTATCCCTTCGCAAAGAAAACCGAGAGAAACGAGAAAGTTAAAACTGCGCCCAACCTCACCCAAAAGCGTGTCCGATCGATCGTTAAACCTTCAAGTACACAAACCGCAACGAAGAACGAAACGAACCAGTACCCGCCGCGGTGGCTCAGTGGCTAAGGCGTTGTGCTGCTGAGCACGAGGACGCGGGTTCGATTCCCGGCCGCGGCGGCCGCTTTTCTGATGGAGGCAAAAAGCGAGAGCAGCCGTGTGTACGAGATTTCGGCGCACGTCAAAGATCCCCAGGTGGCCAAAATTAATCCGGAGCCCTCCACTACGGCGCGTTAAATCCTGCAATCAAATCAAAGAGCGAACCCATGCGACGCTCTTCCGCGCACTACGTAAACGCATCTACGAACGATATAAATGTATACTGATACGTCGGTTATGAGATAAAGGTGTACTCATTGTACTCATTCTTCATGATCGAGGGGAGTAATTTCTTATCTAGAACGGCTCCTTTTCGCGATTTTCCGGTAACCGTTTCGACACAATGGCAGCCCACTTTCACGCACGCACCGTGCACTAGATATCTTGTAAAAGCTTTTCGGTCCGCTAACCGGACTATGTGGAAATACATTAGTTTTGACAGAACGCCGTCGGTACCACCAAGAAAGCTGTCGCTTTAAAAAAATACATTTCGTTGTTGCGAAGCAACAAAGTGGCTGAGCCGCCAAAGCCACTAGCGCTGCAACAGCAGGTGAAACGCAAAGCAATCCTGTGCAACGTGGGATATACCGGGCTATGGAAGAGAGGGAGATGGCTGGGAAATAGCAAGAAGCGACAACCGCAGGAAGCCCTCCGGGAAAAATTGCAGCGGCAGGAAAGAACCCTCCCACGACGCCGCACGCATGTTTTGCTGAATGTCCTGGAACAGTCCCCAAAACGTATAATCGGGACGCGCGAAATGAAAAAAAAAGTAACACGCGAGCACAGGAAGGGAACGAAATGTGTAATAACCGCGCAGCACCTGCCGCCACGGGCGATGCGGTGGCGAGATTCAATATTGGCGCACGTGACGTCAAGAACCGAGAGCCCGGCGTTCAGAGAATTCTCATCTAGCCCAGGCTGGTTTTGTCAGGAGCAGTCGTTCGCAAGGCGAGTTTCGCGAGCGCAGCATTTTTTATGTGTTAGCTTTAGCTGTTCTCAACTTGCAGTTTTAAATTTTATATTTTTACGTAAGGTGTGTAAATTGCGGCTGATGGGCAATTTGCAGTGCACAAAGAGAACTGGTTTGGCGCTGCTACAGATTTTGCTAGTTATGCGGCTGCTATGTTACAAAGGCTTGGAGAACTGGAATAAGAGAAAATTTGCAACAAATATTTGACATGTTGACGAGATGTGGCGGGATTGTTGTATTTTCAATCTTGTAAAGGGATGTTTTGCGAAACACGGTCAAGACGAGAAAAAATATTAACAGCAAAGGTGTTCTTGGTCGAAACTTTCGTGAAATGAAATGTGGTAACGTGGTCGCAACGATGTGGAGAGGAGATAGCATAGCGATGAGGAGAACAAGCACTAAGAACACATGCAGTAAGTTAAAAGAACGCTTCAACGAGACGCTTATACAGGCAACACTTCTTTCTAAACTAATAAACTTGGCGGCAACGTTCATACTTGTCAACGTTGTTGAGCAAAAACAAAACGCTAAACATATTTGATGCAAGACATCCTTACGTATGTGATATTTGCGCTGTTATTTAAATTAAAAATATATACCTGCTTGATGTTTGCCATACCAACTAAAATACTACGCCGTGAAAAAAACAAAAACCGCTCGCGGCGCCTATTTATGGCAGTGTTTCAAATTCAAAAGTAAGAAAAAGTTTGAGTACATGGCGCGAGCAGCGGAGCACGGCAAAAATGAATTGGCGCGAACAGAAATCAGTCTTCGGGCTTTGAGAAGTTCTATGAAGCTAAGCCTCGCAATCAGGGAGCTTCAAGCAGCTTCGCTATTAACATCAGCATTCGCGACGTTAGGTCAGTGAAGCTGTGCTAATTTTTTTTGATGGCCGATCTCCAGGGAAATTGCTGCAGGACAGCACATTACGCAGCCGGCTGCCAGACTTCATGTCATGCTCTCGACGCCAGGACTTCGGGCGCCAGTCTCGCCAAGAGAGGTCGGTAAAAGGGAAAACCCTGCCAGAACTCCGGAAAGGCGCATTCGTGCGGCCAAAAAGGCATGCATGGGATTATAAGGCCCGAGTTTTTGACAAGGTGGCATCAAGGACTTATCGCTTCCTTAAAGAGGATAATCAGGTGCTTCGACACGACAGGCAAAGAGAGAGAGAGCGACAAACATTTATTTTAGTAATGAGCAGGAGGATGTTCTTAGGGCCTCCACCCAGTGAGAGGCATCCTTATTCCAAGATGCCTTGGAGCTGGCTGGCCGTCCGGGCCCGTTCCACCAGTCGGCGCTGGTCCGAGAGCTCGGAGCTGGTCAGCTGCTCCACCCACTGCTCATAGGTAGGGTTGCGATTTGGGGTTAGAGTGGGGGTCCGTTGGCACTCCCATACCACGTGGTATAGGGTGCCAGCAACAGGGCAAAAGTTACAGGTGGCAGGGTATTGGGTGGGTTACATAGCGTTCAGTAGGGTGTTATGGGGATACGAATTGGTTTGGAGGCGCCGGAAAGTGGTCTCTTCGTCGCGTGTTAGTTGTGCATGAGGTGGCGGGAAACGACGGCGGTCGTTTTTGTAGTGGGATAAGATTTCGGTGTATGTATGGATTGGTGCTGGCTTTGAGGCGCTTCGGTCGTTGTTTTCTCCCTCTGAGGTAACGGCCCGGTGTGTATGAGCACGGGCAGCGGCGTGTGCCGCCTCGTTCCCTTCGAGGGACTGGTGGCCGGATGACCAGATGATGTTAATTTCTGGTAGTCTTTTTAGTTGGCGTAGAAGGTGCAGTGCTGGTTGAGAGATGCGGCCAATGAGAAAGTTTCTGCAGGCGGTCTGTGAATCAGTTATAACTGTAAGAAATTCCTCGCCTGTTGTAGCGGCAAGAGCAATGGCACACTCCTAAGCAGTCTCGATGGAAGTGGTGAGAACGGTCGCTGCCGCCAGTTCTGTGCCTTGCGTGCTAACGACACAGGCTGCATGTGCTTTCTGATTAGGGTACGGCGATGCATCTGTGTACCGAGTGCATGGTAAATGGTGATTGTCCTTATGAATCAAGCGAGCTCGTGCAGTGCGGCGCTGTTTGTTGAAAACCGGGTGCATATTTCGGGGTATGGGGGCTACGCGGATGTGTTGCCGAATGTCTTCTGGGATTCGAATTTTCTCATCTTGTCGTGGTCGGACGTTGTAGTGTAGACGGAGAAGTGTTGCTCTTCCCGTGGGCGTTATCTGTAGTTGGCGTATCTGAGATACGTGGTGGGCCTCTTGTATTTCCTGCCAGGTGTTGTGGACCCCTAGCTGCAAACGTTTTTTGGTTGCCGTGCTGATTGGGAGCCCAATAGCGGTCTTGTAGGCCTGGCGTTTGGTGGCGTCGAGTTTCCGTATTTCTTGTGGTCTCAGGGCCAGGTATGGCGTGCCATACGCTATCCTGCTGATGAGAATGGCTTGGACCATGCGTAGGGTGTCGTGTTCACGAAGTCCAAAGCGACGATTGGAGACGCGGCGGATGATGTGCATGAGCTGGTTGAGTGTACGCTGTAATGGTGGTAGGGCTTGTAAGCCAGATCCATCTCTAGGTATAATGAGGCCCAATATCCGAAGGTAAGGGACATTAGGGACAGGGTGATTATTTATGCATAATTCTGGTTCTGGTAAAACCTTCTCGCCACAAGCGAATATTTCTAAAGTGACTTATAGCGTATGACGAGTCTGAGGGCGATAACATTTCCCTGGCAAATGCACCACAATCATAGTCTTCGGTACAGCCCACGCCAACCGCGCTTGCGCCCAGAGGTCAGCCTAGGCACTCATGAGTCCACTCACTCAGACTCAATTGGGCTCAAAGTCACGCGTGAGTTTGAGTGATCGCGAGGCTAGTGTGGCGTGGTTAGTTTGGGCCCAATTGATCCTTAGTGAATTTGAGCCCGACTGAGTTTGAGTAACCTGAGCCCAAATGAGTTCTGACTCCATTTTGGGTTCTAAGTTTATTTTGAGTCCATTTGATTTCTGAGTTCATTTTGAGTTTTTCATGAATTGGTCACGTGACTTATCATGACTTTCTTTAAATCCCAAGTATTGGCATCATAGGTATCAAATCAACGCTGTGGACTTATTTGTTTCCGTGATCTGCAAAATAACCTTGTCATGGTGAACATGATTACTTATGATGTCGCATGGCTCCTATGCACCATGAATTAATCACGTGACAAGCCACGACGTTTCTTGCATTTACGTTTTTTTAAATAAGCAGTTCAACGGCGTCTATTTGACACCTAAAATGCCAATATTTGGTATGTAAAAAACGTCATGGTAAGTCACGTGACTAATTCATGATCCATACGAGTCATGCGACATCATTGGAGATCACGTTTGCAATGACAAGAGTCTTTTGTACATCACGTGAACAAGTTATTCAACAGCGTTCTTTTGATACCTATCATGCCAATACTCGTGATGTAATAAACCTCTTGGTAAGTCATGTGATTAATTCATGATGCATAGGAGTCAGGCGACGTCATAAGGAATCATGTTCACCATGACAATATTCTTTTTGCACATCACGTGAACAAGTAATTCAACACCATTCATGTGATACCGATGTTGCCTATACTTGGGATGTAAAAAAACATCATGGTAAGCCACGTGACTAATTTATGATCCATGGGAGTCATGCGTCATCATTGGGAATCATGTTTGCAATGACAAGATTCTTTTGCCCATTACTCAAACAAACAAATTAATGGCGATCATTTGATAGCTATGAAGCCATTACTTGTGAGGTAATAAACGTTATGGTTAGTCACGTGACTAATTCATCATCCGTAAGACTCATGCGACATCATAAGAAATCATATTCACAATGACAGGCTTCTTTCGCGCGTGACGAAAACAAGCAATTCAATAGCGTTCCCGCAATGCCCGTGACGCGGTTGCTCGTACAAATACGAGTGATTTATTAAAGCTCATGTTAAGTCACCAGACTCTTTCATGGTTGCACCTAATAGAAGGGGTGTCCTGTTTGTGTTTGTCACATGACTCACGCCTACGCGGGCTGTTCCAAATCATTATCACATGGGCTTGCGATTTTCGAGTTGTGCCAGTCCTGAGCTTTCGTGACATGGTATTATGAAGATGTCTCGCCATGATACAGGATGAGGAGCCATTCAAACGATTTTTATTCATATTTATGACGTCATAATTTAGAAAAGACTTCTCGTACAGCTAATGTCAGAATAACGTGACTATTTGGTTTGGAGCGTTAGGCGTTCTGGCAGTTTCCTCTGATATATCAGGTAAATGAGCAATTTAAATGCACGAATTGATACCCATGACACCACCTTAGGGTTGAGTATAGTAATAGGGCGAAAGGGGTTGAAAGTCACATGCCTCTGTTTCTGTGCGCGCTTTCTAACTTTAAACAGGTGATGTAGTAACCTAGTTCACCCAACTTGGATGAAAATACACTGTTCATGAATGGTATTGGTTGGGCCTAAGTTACAATGCACTGGCGTCCGTTCTGCACTCAGTGACTACCGGATTATATTGATTAGTGCCTGGATTATATCGGTTGGCACCTGGGTTATTTTCACTGGTGCGGAGACTATATTCACTGGCGCTTGGATTATATTGAGCGGGAGATTCTGTAGCTGAGTTAATCAATGCGGAAAGGTGGGAAACTTATTTACTAATTCGGGAATTCGCGGTGCTGGCGAACATAACACAGGATGCTCATTGATTTAAATTTCCCGCTGAATAATCCACACCCGCTTGAAGGCACTCAAAAACGCAAACTTTACAGTCGCAATGCTGCCTTTATAATGTTTCGTTGAATGCCAGACTAGGGGAATAAACAGACCACATAATTTTATGCGATAGGCTTGTACGAATATTATTACTTTTTTCGTGCTTGTGCATTTGGTTCACCAAGCCTTATAGATGTAAAATGTGTCTGTGAACATTTTTGTGTAGGACTGGAGCAGAACCGAACTGAACGCTTATTTTTTCCGCCATTTTGGATCTGGACACAAACCGGAAGGAAACAAAGGAACCGTTCCGAACCGGTTCCGGGTACCGTTAGTCGGTCGGACCAACCTCGATAATTTTGGGGCTATCGAAATTTTGTAATTTTGCGGCGCTTTTACGAGCAACCAAACAGAAAATTTAGTTCCGCATGAAAAAAGCTGGAAAGTTCTTAGGTGACGGCAACTGGAATGCCAGAAAATGTCTCTTCATGCAGGTATTGCACTTCTATGCCATTTCGTGCCGAAAATTGACATTTCGCCTCGAAATAATACATACTTGCCTGATGCTTATTTCGTATTCATCCAAGGGTTTTCAAAGGTATTCTTAGCAGGTAAAACCATACCTCGGGAACGTTGAAGCGGCTCACTCAAACTCACTGATGAATTTATTATTGTATTCATCGCTCACCCCAACTCAGACTCATTGTTAAGCAATTCATCAACGCTCACTGAAACTCAGACTCACAGCGAGTGAAAAACTCGGAACTCCCTCGGGCTAACAACTCACTTCGCCTGAGATCTTAGTTTGGCTCAGCGCGCAATTGGGGCTCAGAACTCGAACGGACAAAGAGCTTATTCCGGCTCTGAACTTAAAATAGGCTCGCAACTCATTCGGGCTCAGAAATCAAAATAGGCTGAAAACTAACCCGATCTCAGAACTCAAAATGAACTCAGGACTCGCTTTGGCTCAGAACTCAAAATTGACTCAAGACTCACTAAGTTTGAAAACTCATAATGAACTCACTCGGACTCAGAACTTAAAAAGGGACCCAAAAGTCAATCAAGCTCCCAACTCTAAATGTACTCAGGACTCACTGCGGCTCAGAACTCAAAATGTACTCAGAACTCACTCGGGCTCAAAACTCAAAGGGGTCGGAACTCACTTGCGCCGAGAACTCATAATGAACTCAGAACTCACTTGGGTAGCGAACTGAAAATGAACTCAGGGCTCACGGTGCTGAGAACTCAAAATGATACAAAAAGGCACTTGTTGCATTCAAGTTCACCCAGCGTTCGCGCCTGCAGTGCCGACTGCGCCAAGAAGCGGCTTTGTTTGGTCTTTCGGTGCAATCATCGGCGCGTTCACTGCGCGCTCTCGGCAGAAAAACCAAGTATCCCTCAACAAAATTGATTTAACCGCGTTCAACCACGGCAAATTACTACTAAAATTTTCTGCCACTCATATCTCGTGGGCTAAAACGCTTGGTTGGTCCTTTCACCTGGTATGGCTCATAATTTTGTTTTCCGGCTTCGTCAACGCCATTTTGATTTATCCGCCATGCGCTCTACGCTCTGCTTGATAGAAGTTCTACAGCGATTGCTCTCCGGAGGGTTGCACGTATATCCTAAGAGAATAACGGCTTCGTAGTTGCATACAACGTTTTTTATCGCTGTCGCCCTTAACTTTTTTACCCTTTATGGCTAAAAAAGTGCCGTATAAGTGGAATAAGGGTGTTGGGAAGTCATTACGCGCTTTATTGTAGCACGGTAATTTGTAGCTTCACACTTTTTTGTCTTACGAAAAAGGTATCGATCGACTACAACGCCCTTGGTTTTCTGTAGGGTGTTGAAAGGGTGTGAAACGGGTGTTCAGTTGCAAAAGAAACGACGGAGCTGGGACCAACCTAGCTACTTCCGATTTTGCTAAGTTTTGCCAAGTTTTGTTACACTTTACAGAGTTGTAAGAGATTTTGCGATGTGCTTTGCTAAGCTAGGCTAATTGCTGAGGGGAAGGGCCATGTTTAGCGGTATTATACAAAGCTATTCCAATGTGTCCCTCACACTGGCACCTGATACAAGGAGAAAACGAGCTACGTCGACCCCCAAATGCGCTGTTTCTCCGGCCTTGCACCCCTAGTGCAAGCAGGGCCAATGTTTTGTTTTTGCGTTTTAGTTGCAGAAAAAACTACTACCTTTAAAATGGTGCAGTGAGAGGTGCGTATACACACGCGCCTCTTGTGCTCACACTGGAGGAGTCGCCAAAGATGGCTTCACTGTTATAATACCCTATATGCGGTGGTGCACCCTTTACAGGCGGCGTAGTTTTTGCCACCGCCACCGAACCAAGCTGAAGCTTAAACAGATATGCTGGTAATAAATTATGCCCATTCATACTGTGTTAAACATCATGAGGTACAAAACATCCTCACGCTCGTAGAAAATGTTCATGACGACCCGTGTAAACGGGTAGAAAATGCATCTAAAATGGAAGCTTTGGAAATGGAAACCTCACACCCTCACAAAAATGGAAACCTCACACCCTCATTTTGAGGTGTTCATAAGCACGCCCATTTTTATCCCTACGCCATTTTTTTAGCCAAAGCACCTTTTAAAGGTGTGTGCCATGGGACAATATTTTACACGCTTTTCGGCCGAAACAGAGTAAGAATGTTTAGTGTGGGCTGCTCCCTCTCCTCCCCATTTTTATCCTGCATTTGTGTCCCCAAAAGTACGCTGGTACGTAAGCACATGGGTGAAAATAGCCTTCAAAAGACATTCGCCGCGGAGGACAATACGCGTTTACTTTTGTGTGTACCTACAGATATTTTGTTGCAAGGAAGAAAGTACTGCAGCATTTTCCAGCAATTATTTCACGGGCATAGGTTCCCCTGAAGCCACTCTTACTTGCCTCGAAGGAACTGCGTTATGTGATGTCGACTACAGCGTGAGCGTAATGACACCGTTGTAAATATATGTTTCTTCCCGAACCAAGGCCGGTTTAGGAGTCCTTTTAGCGGTTTCGGTGTGTGTCGCGATTGCCCAGGAGAGATGAAATGGCGCACGTACGAACACTACCACGCCGTGAACCCGAACCCAGGGCCCTCGTTTATTTCCCGCTCGATGGTGGCCCCGAACTGTCGGGGCGTGGCCAGAACTGTCGCTCTTGGATATTGTTCGTGTGCGGCAGCAGACGAATGTACGAGCTGGGGCGCTGCCACAGACGGTTTGTCACTTTTGTGAAATGTTTCGAAGCGAACTTGCGAACTGTGCCGGGCTGAGTCCACCAAGTTTCAGTCTACGAAAATAAAAGGAATTTTACCACCACAGAGCGCCCGTTCGCAAAAACAGAGGGAAAAATAACCAAACAACAACAACAAAAAAAAAAAAAAAAAAAAAAAAACTGGAGACGCTTGCACTAAGTCGTGCAAGGCTTGAACCAAAGCGAAGTTGCAGAATTTCTTAAAACGTGACCACTGAAGTACGCCTCACCACGCATTTGTACAAGCTTTAAGTTGTCGTTTTACGTGTTCCGTCGGCGCTTTGCACTGTGAAAGTAATATCCATCGTCCTATGCATCAATATTGTCGTGTTTCTAATGCCAAGTATTGCATGTGCTGTAGCGCTTGCCGAAAACTAGGGCACAGCGGTGGCCCGCGCGGGCTCGACGCATGCGCGGCGTTCCTGGAGTCGCGCCGAGGTTCTGTGGAGCAGCTGTTGCGCCACCGGTGGCGTTGTTGGTTGCTAGCCAACGCAAGACGCTCCTCAAGGTTCTCGCCAGTTTTTTTTTTTTTTTTTTGCTGAAGCTCTTGTGCGACCCAGGGTAGCTCTAGGGTCGCCGCGAGGCACGCGCTGACGAGCGCTAGGCACTTTGTGGGCATTTTTAATGCGTTACGCGCCACACATCACGGCTCCGCTGTTAAAAAAAATTTCTCCCACCTCCCCTCGCGGGAACCCCTGTGTAGATGCGACGCATAGGGGGTTCCGTTGTTGTTTCCGTTAGGTGTATTCTCCCATCGCGTGAAACGTGCCGTGAACCCCTGCCGCGGCTATGACGCAACGTGGCGCGGCTATGACACAACACAATCCAACACAATCCACTTTAATCCAATCCAATCCAAATCCAATCCAATCCAAGCCAAGCCAAACCAAGCCATTTGAATCCAATCCAATGCCCCTCACGAGAGAGTGTTCGCTATCGGAGAGGAGAGGGGGTGAGTGACGGAGAGCGCAGGTCGCGCGGCGAGGAGATGGGGGAGGGGTGTGGACGGACAACAACAACGCCGTACGAAGAGACAAGGCGAAGTGAATGAGATGCAGTCGTATCTAAAATCATCCGCAGCACGAGATGGATTTGCGTATAATGACGCTACACCGGCCAGATGGGTACTTTGCAATACAGGCTGTCACAGTACTGGACAAAATCTCTTCTATGTCAATTTCATCGGGCTGCGACCTAGCGTGCTTGTGAATTGTGTAAACGTGTAGAAGTACATTTGTCGAGGTGGATAGTCGGCACAGACCGGCGTTTTGGCATTTTCGCATCCGGCTGAGAAGGCGAGAACAAAAAATGGCGCAGCTTGTACTAGTTCTTCAAGACTGGAGAAACAGTGGATCTGGATTCCCTCTCGCTTCGTCGGAACCCGGCTGTTGCACCTCACTTAGATTTTCGAACTTGCCGCACTATGATTGCGCTTTCTCACGCCAATGGGGTTCAGCAACGCAAACGCGATGACTAAGCTCCGCACTTAGTCTGAACGAAACATTATGGCCATAATTAGAAGAACAGGCTAGCTTCACCGAGGTAAGAAAAAAGGGCGCTTGCGAGCGAACACGCTCTGTTTGTGTTTTATTTGGCGATATTGGACGCTCCACCAGACATGAGCAATGGGCCATATATTAGATTTTTTTTGTGGCAGAGTACCGTAATTTTGTGTTCGAGTACGCTAAAAAACAGCAACTATCTAAAACACTCACAGGAACCGGATTTTTAAGAGAAGCTGGCAACAACTAGAAAACGGGAGATTTGCAAGACCTCTCCAATGTTTACAGTATAATAGCGCGGAGCCGCCCAGTTCCTCCAAGAATATTTTATGCATGTCGATGACAGGAAGTAGCGTTCTCTATGAAGTTCACAAAATGAATTCTTCTTTATAGCCATAAATGAAAGATAAATAGCAAAGCTAATCGTGCTTCTACACGCAGGCCTCTTAATGCATCCTAAAAGCTTTTTGTACGCAAAAAACGCGGTACAGAAAAGCACGACCATGGTAACTTAGAACAAGGCCTGCACGTCTCCCGTAAACTTTAAATCCTTCTGGATATACTCCCCCTAAACTCGGATGAGCACGATACATGAGCAGAAATCTCTAATGGAGGAACCATTTAGGCGTTGGGAAATTTGAGTGATGCTGGGTCTTCACGCCGAGATGGATTTGTGATATTGTTCCTTGAGCCTTCGCTGCTACGATGGCTCTATATAAGAACAATCAATCATTATTTCGTCCTGTTGTTTCGAACTGCCCACTTAGCGCACTAAGGGATTCTGGAAACGTTCCGGGATATCTATTTATTGCACCAGTGAGCTCGTGTTACCCAATACGGAAAAAAGAGTTTCAGCGCTGTCTGAGACTCGAAAAATGTTGCTTTCTTGGCAACTGAGGCACGTTGATAGTACTGTCTGGTAGCGTAGTAATATTGTAACGAGAAGAAGAGGAAGTGGACAGTGCAGCGTAGCGCCATGGTAACCGTATACGTACGAAGACGAAGACGGTTGGCACGGAACATTGCTCGAGCTGTGATGGGCGATTTGTAAATAGGTTGCATCTCGTTATGTGTATGGTTTATATCGTCCTGTTCTTGCCGCCCATAACAAATTTATAGTATTTTTTTCCGTTGTAACAATACACCCATACATATACACCTGTACCCTGCCATGGTGGTTGTTTAACACAGGAGCGGTTTTACAAGCCGTAAGTTTGCCCTTGCAGAAAAAATACAAAACGAATGCCCAGCGCTCATGAGTACGTGGATAGCGGCAACCACCGAGAGTTCCCGGCACGCACAGCGAGAAAATGTCATGCGCGTGTGAGAGTGTGTCTCGCGGCGACCGCCGGGTCTCCGGCTCACGTGTGGTTTTTCTTTAGTAAAAAGAATAAAAAATCCCAGCACTGTCGTCAAGCGCTACCGCGCATGTAATGCTTGCCTTAAGCAACACGACGATATCGATGCATACTACGATGACTGCTACTAGAACAGTGCAGATCAACGACGGAACATATAAACCACTACTTCAAACTTGTACAAATTCCTGGTGATGTGCCCTTTAGGGCTCACCTATGAAGACCTCCTGCAATGGTCACCTACAACAGCTTCGCCATTCAAGTCTTCCGCGTGAGTGCAAGCTGTCCTGAATGGTTTTTTAGCTGGAAGCCCGTTTCTCAAATTTTTCATTTTTCATGACTAGAGTGATGTTAAATTTGACACGAAAGGGAGGAGTGAGATAAATTAAGAATGGGTATAAATAAATGGTTCGGTTAAGAGCGATGTCAGCTCCCCATAATACAGGTAATTTATGTGATTACCAACCTTCTTTCATTCAGGCAAATGGCGGGGGCACTCATAAAGTGTGGCGTATCGTCGCTGGCCTGCTGCATGTTTCGCGCTCCTCACTTGCTTCCATTCCTACCAAGTATGGTAATCATTTGTGAATGTCATTCCCAGCCGTTTTCAGCACTAAAGTACCCGAAATCTTGGCGGCTATTTTCGGGGGAGATGATTCTATGTCACTGGCCTTCTTTGGCATCAGATTAGAGGCCGACTAAGGAACTCTTACGCATCCTACGGGCGACGAACTCAAATACCAGATTATAGAGTGAAAGACTCCTGTGACAATCACTGAACTTGAACGTTTAGTGCTTCGGCGCTGGGAATAACTGTCTGCTCCAACTTTCCTTCCTTCTTTGGTGTGTCTTTTTCACTTGTTTTACCTTTCCCACGTGGAGAACAGGAAATTAGGCTATAGCCAAGTTTATTTCCTTCCTTCCTTCCTTCCTTCCTTCCTTCCTTCCTTCCTTCCTTCCTTCCTTCCTTCCTTCCTTCCTTCTTTACTTCTTTCTTCTTTCTTCTTCCTTCTTTCTTTCCGCCTTTCTTTCTTTCTTTCTTTCTCTTCTTTCTTTCTTTCTTTCTCTTCTCTTTCTTTCTTTCTTTCTTTTCTTTCTTTCTTTCTTTCTTCTTTCTTTCTTTCTTTTTCCGTCTTTTCTTTCTTTCTCTTTCTCTTTTCTTTCTTTCTTTCTCTCTTTCTTTCTTTCTTACTTTCTTTGTTTATTTCTTTCTTCTTCCTTCCTTCCTTTGTGTGACGGATGGTCACGCACAAAATCCTGTTGGTCTTGAATTTGGGAATATCGCTTCTGTACAAACACGCAAACAGGTGGGGTATAAGTAATATGCTTTTTTTTCAAGAATCGATTAGAATACCTGGCTAAAATTCTGTAGAACAATATGGACACCGTTTCGGCCCATGGCCGAAACAGTTTTGTGGTGACTGGTTACGCCACTGGGTATGGCCTTCTTACTTAAAAGTTCTTTTCGGTTTACGATTTCCCGGTCCATCCTTCTGCGAAGCAACTCCTCCTTCTTAGCTATGCTTTTCAAGTGGGATGAACAGACTAGGAAAGAAAAAAAAAGTTTGCTGAAACTAAGTTTACTCTAAGATCCTCACCTGGTTGCTCTAATGTTAGTTACTTTACGATTACTCCAATATTATCTAATAACTGGGCCCAAACAACACAAAATTGCTGTTATATACAGCATTAAAAAAACCGACCTTCAATTGGCGTCGCGAAGAAACAAGGTATTTACATTAGTTAGGGGGCTTGGTAAGTGGAGCGCATTGGTAAGTGGTATATTTTTGAGGAGCGCTGCAGGAAGCGAACAAAGGTTAGAGCTATTCGAAACGCCTTTAATGCACTCGCAATGTAGTATGGCTAGGTTAAGTCGACTTACATGTAATGCTTGTGATGCATTCTTCTGATGAAGAACCGTATTGGGTAGAACTATTCGACACGTCCACCATCAGTTCGCAATTTATTATTGCTAGGCTAAGTGAAGTTACATGTAAGGCTTGTAGGTGCATTCTTCCGATGAAGAAGTGTGTTCCCGTGTTAAGGTGGAGTTTCACTATTTTGTTTTATTGCCCTCTTTTGCTTGAAATGGTAGGCTACCAAAGTAGTTAGGTGAGTTTACCCGCGCTACAAGAAAAAGAAATACATCGAAAACTTAAGCGAACCAGAACTGGTAACATGAATCTACCAAAGCATTGGGAGGAACGCATTATTTCTGTGACCTGCACTTCTGAGGACACTAAAAACACGGTCAAATGGGGTTATATCGCACCAACAGTAGTGTTCAGCAGCATTTTCGGTGTCCGCATTCTTATAGTGGTAGAGAATTTACGTTATGTATCTACAGTATGACACAGGGCATTGGGCGACTTAATGTTACGCTGTCAGCCGGCATTGCAAAGGCTTACTGCAATGAAGTAAACTCTTGCATGCACAATGTTCGGAGTGACTGTTCTGTGGCACAAAGGGAACTGAAATAGTTGCATGAGAGGAGGTCATTTGTACTTTTTGCAGCTATTTTAACAGCGGAGCTGTTGTACGAGCTGTGAGTTTTCCATTGAAGTACAAAATACTAATAACGTGCGGAGCGCTCGTGAGCGCGTGCCCCGCGGCGACTGGCGAGCATTGCTGGCTCGCGCAATGGCATTAGCAAAAAAAAAAAAAATGCAGCGCTGTTTTCAAGCGCTACCGCGCATGTAAAGCTTGGCATGAAGAGAATGAGGATATCGATGCTTATGACGACGACTGCTACTAGCGCAGTGCAAAGCAACGACGTAACATGTAAATAAACAATTTCAAACTTGTACAAATGCGTGGTGATGCGTTCAGCAATGATCAGTTATAAATAAATCCTGCAGCTTTGATATGGTTCAACAAGCCTTGCCTGACTTAGTTTACGTTTCACCAGTTGCGCTTGTGGAAGTCTACAAAAGCTGAGGACGGGTTTGCGTCTACTACTCGCCGCGAAGAAGACGACGACCTTTTTTGTGCACATGAGGACGAGTACTAGCACCGTAGCTATGCAAACAAACGATGATAGTGAACCTTAACTATGTGTACGGGAATGGTCACCTGCAACAGCTTCGCTATTGAAGTCTTTCGGCGAATGCAAGCTTCCCTGAATATTTGCTGTTCGTTTCGCATATACGTTATGTGCTTCGTTCCAGTGGGTTACCTCGGACGTTTGCTTTTATTGTTACTCTGATACCGTAGGTGAAAGGAAACAAATACTAAGAAAAAAAAAGACCAGGAAGTAAGCAGCAGCTCTCACTATCTCTTACGGGTAAACATTGTGCGGGATTTTATATTCCAAATATAATAGTATTGCACGGTCGGGCAGGTAACAGTGTCACTAAAGATTTATTGGCCTAGTTTTTAGTATCAAATGAGTCTTTTCGATGTGCTCGGCACCGCTCGTGTCTGTTTGCCTTCTCTCTGTCCCAGTTTTTCGCGGTGTTTTTAAAGGTGCATTTTCGATCTAACAAACTTACAGAAGAAGTAAGTAACTTAGGCGATTGGCGTTACTTTCGGTTGCATAGCTATTCATTTACAGATACAAAGTTGTTTTTAGCTTGGTACGCCTTACCGAGAGTGAAATTCTCTAATTGTGTCACTGCATTTCTCCAAATTTGTATGTCTTCTTATTGAGTAAGTATGATGCATGAAAAGGCTTTGCAAACTCACTAATTTGCCACCGTTAACATTTTTCTGTATTTTTGGTTTTTCATCTCGCTTGCATATTATGCTGGGCACGCTTATGTAAATATGAGTGATTAATTACTTCAAAACGAAACCAAGTTCTTTATAACGCTGCCGTAGCAAGTATCCTATCACGTACCGAGCTTCCTACCGAGTATCCTATCACGTACCGGAATGTCTTTGTGTAGCGTGTATAGGCTATTTTTTTGTTTACGGGATAAATGGGGACCTAGTAAAGTTAGCCCAAACGAACTTGATGTTCTCCATTAATGTTCCTTCCGAAGTATTTTCGTGCTTGTATAGTTTTTTTTCCTTGATTTTTATTGCCCTCCCCTCTACAATGTTCTCTTACCCTGATCGTACAATAAATAAATGAACAAATAGGCTTACGCATATTTTGTAAGGAGTATCAATCTTTCAGGATAATCACGTGAATACAGACTAAGAAAAGAATGTATTTTTCTTTATAACGTCACGTCAGGGTACACTTAAACTTAACCATTAGCCTCGCAGGTATAACGAATCAATTGTGGTATTTCTAGTTTAACGGCAACAACGAATATATCCGTGGTATGGTCGTCAACTCTCCTCACAGCTGTTTTCTATAACGTTAAAAAAACGACCGTGAGAAATGTAGGAGAGCCTACGTAAACATGCATCCCCTGATACTCGCGATGCATGAAAAACCTAGTGGGGATGGCACGTAATTTTCATATTTCACCGTTATCGACTTTGACAGGGAACAACTTTACATCATAATTCATGTGCGACGCGTCCAGTCTGGAAAGTAGGTGTCAAGAATTTCCCACCAAACTTGGCTTATCTTCGTTCAATGCTCGCACGCTGCAACTTGCGTATGGTAGCAGGAACCATCAATGCGCAACGATGGGGAAAAAGTTTTAATAAAAGCCTATATCGTCCATGAGTTACGATGCATGATATATGGGAATAGTGTACATGCAGGGGTAAGAGTGCCAAAAACGGTTTAAAAGTTTCGAGGATTGCTAACGTGAAGTTAAATTTTGTTTTAAACTTATTAACACAAGGTTACCCAAGGAACTGGTCGGTTCTGTTTTTATATTACTTCGACGCTTGCATAGTTTTACTCATAAAATATGAAAGACTATACCAACTTAAATGTTTTTTAATGCTGGTTTTATCGATCATTCAGGAGCCTAATAACTGATTGATCGAGCCTGTGAACGAGCCTATTGAATATTTCGTTCACGCAGTTCTTTAGTTCAGCAAATATTTATTCCCTTTATATGAAGTTCACGTGGATGAGTGTGGCGCAGGATACGGCAATTACTCGAACACTGAAGTTTTGTTTTTCCATCAGGATTCCTCAAATACTGGAGGACAAAAAAAATATGTAGGGTGGCTTGAACAAGCTTAGATGCTGCTCAACGAAGCGCATTAGGCCGGTAGTTGACGGAATTTGATTTGCGCCAATTTCAAGAAAAGGCTAGTGGTGGAATCGAAATGATTACAGAATATTACGTAGTCACTGTTAATAGTATTTGCACCAAGATCGAACACAGTCGGCCCATGGCGGCGGCTGAAGGAACCCGAACCGCTCCTAGTTTGGATGGCGCTCTCGCGTTTCTTTCGCGTTGCGCGCACCGCAAGACTCGTGGTGCACAAGATAAAAGAACCAATATGTGTACTTGTTTGGCAGTAAGCAGTGGCCTAGTTACCTCTGCTTGCGCATTTCTTCTAGAGACGCAATAATCAGTGGCCGTTGCGGGTTAATGCGCTGGTTTAATTCCACTAAACACCTTTGATATGGTGAAACGTGTTATACGTGTGAAACGACACATTGCACTTTTCGTATTGATGAGTACAGTCGTCTGCCATTTCGGGAACGTCGGAGGGCGTTTTTTGAAAGTGGCGTGGTGTTTATTTAAAGGATGAAGTTTAATACACGAAACAGGTAAGAGGCGACAAGACCTGTGCATACCCGTGCATTTGCCACACCCTTGTAAAATTGCGCTCTGTCTTTATAAAAAGACGAAACAAAGAAAAACAATTACACTGCACACGACCCGTGTGCTATCGCCCATACATTACCAGGGACGTATTTTACACCGCAAGCGCCTGTCCGATCGAATTCTTCCGTACCTATTCGAAAATAAATACCATTTTTGGACCGTCGTTGCATATACTCTGTTGATAATTTTACGAATTATTTAAAATACGTTTTTTTGATTGCGCAAGGGTATTTCGGGGGCATTACTCGGTAAAATTAAGCATTTGTGAGTTTGCGCCTGTCCTGTGGCATTCCCTGTGTTATTTTCATATATCCCATTTTCAAATCGCGACATGAATCACCTTGTTCAGAAATGTGTTTCACTCAGCATAACCAAATGCCTAATATGGTCACGTCTTAACCTCTTAAGGTGGACCTAAGTTGAAAGGAGGAGGAAAAATCACGTAATATAATGCACGTTGTTGCCCACATCTGTAGAGTGTGTGTGCCATGACTCGCTGGATTTTTTAAATGCAGAGCATTCTTTAACTCACGATGTTATGCGTCCGTAAGTCGGCGTCCGCAGCCAGCCAGCACGTGCGCCCCTCCTCCGCTCCTCCTCGCTCTCAACAACAGGTGCGGGTGCGCATGCGCGTGCTCCGGCGCTGAAAGAGGCGTTGCAGCAGCAGGTGCTACCTCCTCTCCCTCTACTGCGCGCGCTACGAATATACTCGTTGCCCGAGCGAAGGATCCGCGGCCCGACGTTGACGTTTGGCCCCGGCTTCTCGTGCACGAAGTTTGGCGTCGGCAGCGCGCTTCAGACGCTTGCGTTCGGCGTCGGCAGCGCGCCGTCTCGATCCAACCGATTGCCCCGCAGAGAGGGTGGGGTGCAAACGATGGCAATAAATAACACGTTACGTACTTACATCTCTCGTCTCTCTCTCTCTCTCTCTCTCTCTCTCGTCTCGTAACCCAACTACCCAGCCCCTACGACAACAACTGCAACTACCACCGCCAACTACCACAACCTACGCCACGTGACCACCCCCAATGCTCTGCATTTACTCGTGTCCCTCGCGCGGGGGCATGCGACGGAGGATTTTTTTGTTTTTCCCACAATGCTCGCTTTCAATACAATTTTGAAAAAGGCGAGCCACAATTCCTGGACAATGCGGGCCAAAAGGGGGGTTAATCAGTTTTGAAAATACTGGTGTCTACTCGTAGAAGTACTGCCTTTTCACCGCTATGGAACACGACGCCTAGCGTACTTTCAGTTGAAAGTAATACTGATAACCAACGTTTGACTTGTAACGTTACCAGCGTTCTCTTCTTGCTGCGCTTGGAACGTTCACAGAACCACCCTCCCCCCCCCCCCCCCCAAAAAAAAAAAAAAAAAAACGAAATGCTTTAACTGTGCCTTGTTTAGCCAATCGTGAAGAATTAAATGCAATGACAAAAGTGAGGTTCAGTTTACAATACAAGCTTTTACCGGGAACTTATTGCGCTGTTTCGTAACGAGAAATAAAAAGGGAACGTTTTATTACATCTGCAACACGGCAACTTAATTTGCCATCTTTATGCTTCATAAGCGACATCACGCAAGAATGCCAACACATATCGCTGTTCTAGGCACCTGTTAGATTTTAAAATGAACGCAAATAGTCAACAGTGCAGCCATAACAGAAAATCTGCGCTCACGAGTTGTGAGGCCCCAGGAGCTTGGTTTACACACTGTAAACCTGCTTGTCCCTTTGCAAGCCTAGCTAAACTTATGTTGATTTATTGCGCGTGTTTGCAATTTAATTCGCAAGTTTACTTGCGAGGAAAGCCTTAAATAAGTGATCCGACACCGTCATTCATCAAACCTGCCTTCAGAGTCGCTAAAATTTCATTTAACAAGACCTGTTAGCACGGTTGGATTTATATCTCAGCGCTGGTTTAAATTCAGCAATTTTATGTTGCCTTCCGACCTTACAAAAAATATCGTAAGCTCTTAGAAAAAAATGTCGGGGCAGTTAAGTGGTGTTGCCATTTCAAGGCATCCCACAAATGCAAAAATGCATCATGCTTTCAGTGAAAGCGATTGAAACAGCTATTGTAAAATTGTGAGATCGAGGTTTCCTGATTTGTTGCTATTTATGATTCTATTGAAGGCTCGAAGCCATAGTCTGGAAAGTTCGAGTTTTTACTAGACATGCTGTGCAAGTTCATTGTCATTAATGCGGCCATTCTGAGATTCCTGATGGGTCGCCGCTTTTTTGCTGTAATAATTAAAACTTACTTCCGCTTTTATTGAACGTTCAAGAACCGAACTACAGCATACCACTCTTGTCTGCGCCTTTTGTAAATACATATGGCGCGAGAAAGGCACGAAGCGGGCCCACAGTGTGCATTCTCCTAGGGCGCTCAGCGGAGCATCCTCACTAGCACCGCGACGCTGTCGCCATCTCCATGTCGATCTCGCGGCGAATACTTATCCACAAAGCTCTTGTTTCTCAAGCAACCTGATCTAGCCTCAAAAAGCAAAATAACGCAGTTAGGGTTATCATAGAATATTTCCTTACTGATAATAAATTTTTCTACCCTGTACATCCTTCACGGCGTTTTCGATTCCAATTTTCCCCCTGCATTTATTCGTTCCTGCCGGCTTTGCCTTTTCGTTGTTTATCTTGGATGCTTTGGCTTCTCCACTGACCTTTAAAATATTCGTCGTTAGCCTTCTAGTCTTATCTTCTGCGTGTCCACGCTTTTCATGTAGAGATGTCCACTTACGCGAGTCCACTGTTCTTAGCCTCACCTCAAAACATAGTCTGCTCTGAGCTTTTCGAACCTCAAATGACACCTAGCCCACATTTGCTTGCACTGCTCCGTTAAATATATTAGTATGCGCACTTGAAGCCAAACAGTCCACCGTCCTCTGGTTTACTTCTAAGCGTGATAGGGCGTCTGAGTTAAAGCAAAGCACTACATTAGCAAAGATGAGGCGTGGAACCACTACACTCATCCTGCTCGCGCGCCGTCTGGTGGAGAGCGCGCAAGGTGCCTTTTATAGCGTTGTTTTCTTTTTGCAATCGTAAAGCTGAATCCAACGTGTGTTCTGAATAAAAATAAATGTTGCTTCTATAGGTTGTGTACTGACATCTTTCTTCAGACTCATTCGAGGTTTCCCTGGCGCTGCAAAACGTAGACGCGCATGACGCTACGCCGTGGTTTTAGAAGTTCGGAACAATATTTTGTAAATATCAGGAGCTTTTTGTCGAAATGAGTCAAGTGAATGCAGAGTTTCAGAAACGAGAGAAAATTCTTTTAGTGGGCCTATGTGCAATGCTCTCAAACTTACCTTCCCTTAGCTGACAAGTGGTAAATATCATACAATAGCTTTGATAGCACTACATTTAGGTCCAGTTTCAGTCACGAATTTTTGCTTGTTTCTGCCATTCTGTTGAGGTTGACTTGACTCATTTTGAAAAAGAAGCGCCTCCTATATTTCTTTTTCAGGAATTGTTTCAACTTTTCACCGTGCGGTTGAAGTGAATGACAGACAGAAAGACGGACGAGCCGACGAAACATTGCGTGTTTAGGGTGCACAAAAAAGGTTATCTTCATCAAATTAATGACAAAGATGCGTATTATCAGCGCGATGGGCTACACGTGAAAAGAAACATTCAAGGCCCTTTTCTTCAGAGAAGTATGGTTAAAACAGAAAGCTGTCCTCATGCAAACTGAGTCAAATTAAAGTTCAAAATCCCCTGTCCAGCAGTCCAGAATGCAAACTGCCGAAGTCCACAGACAAAGTCCACTTCAACTCAACCAAGGAGCCAACGCCCTCGCAATGAATACAAAGGAAATGCTCAGCAACCCACATGCGATTATGGCGCAATCGGATGGACGTCGGCCTAATAACGGGAGGAACCAAGGTTCGATTCCGACCAAGAGAAGCGTTTTTTTCCCTCGTTGACTTTCCTTGAGTGCATTCATCATTGTCATTATCATCGTCATAAACATCGTAATCATAATCATCATCATCATCACCATGATCATCTTGATCATTATCTCTTTTAGATCACGTGACCATTGTGGAGACCCACTATGAGAGAAGAGAGAGAGAAGGCTCTTTATTGGAAAAGCAGAGAGGTTTGCCGGCATTTACAGACGCCTAAATGCTTCTCTGCTGTGGGTTGGGGATGGGGAAGAAAAGGCCCAAGGAAGAGCTGGGCAGAAAAGAAAAAAAAAAAAACTGTCGTGGACATGGCGCGTTAGCGGTCTTGCATGGATATTTTTGTTCTGAGATTGGGCCACCTAATTTACAATTTTGAAATTAGGCCAATTTCATCCAAATAATAGAATAACCTCCGTAGAGCTTGGCCCTGCTTTGATGGATGAATCCATGGTCCTAAAATAATTCTGAGAGTAATTTGACCCCGTTCTAGACGTTCCATGCTTTCAAGAAAGTGGGATCTCGCTTCCATGTAGGTCGCACATTCTAATAAAATGTGTTGAATTGTTTTGACACAAGCACAATTGTCGCAGTGCGGATTTGGCGTCCCTCCAAGGCGAAATAGGTAGCTATTTGTGTAGGCACAGTTCAGGCGTAGACGATGGTACAACGTTTCCAGGTCACGAGAAAGCTGTGTCGGGAGTCGCGACTTTAATTCTGGGTCAATAGTGTGCAAAAAGCATCGAGTTTTTTGTAAGTTGCTCCATAGACGGTTTCTTTCAGTCACTGCAAAGTGGTGAGCCATAGCAGAAGCTTCTGTTTTCGTGAAATACACCTTGCGGGATTTTCAGTAAAGAAGGCGCTTACGGGCCGCTTCGTCGGCTTTTTGGTTACCTTTGATGCCGCTGTGTCCAGGTATCCACTGCGTTTTAATGTTGCGTCCCGCCGACCAGGCAAGATATTGAAGGTATGATAAATCACAGGCTGTGATTTGGTGGGGGGAAAATAAACTTCTCCTACGCAGAATTTGCAGAGCTGCCTTGGAGTCCGTGAAAATACTCCATTGTTGCGGCTCATGGCGCAGGATGTAAATGATTGCCTCATTCAAAGCGTAGAGCTGAGCCGCTGTCGAAGATATTTGTCGCTCCAGACGAAATGAAAGTATTTCACCAGTTTGTGGTATGTATATATCTGAAGAAGAGCTTTGCATGGTTGATGAACCATTGGTGAATATGAATTTTCTTGCTGAATGCGCTCTATACATGTAGTCTAAAACGATGTGGAGGATTTCTGACTGAGGCATAGTCTTCTTAGGGCCAATTCCTGGGATACCACATTCAATTTGTAGGGGAGCAAGGTTCCACGGAGGGAAATGCGGCGGAATTATTGGTGAGGGCTGGGTTGGAACAGACAGTGGTATGCTCTGAATGGTCTGGGGAATCCGGAGCTGCTGCACTTGGAGGGGACACGACTTAGGAAATGATGTCTTGCGTATAGACGATGCCTCAAATGCACTCGAAGGGTCTCCTGTTGTCTAATAACTTCAAAAGGCAAACAACAAGCCTCTGCGATGGTTCCAACGCTCGAAGACCCCTTCGGAAAACTTGGCTTATTCTGCATTGCCTTGGCGTTACTACATCGTCACGACAGAGACCCAGAGAGCTTCGCTTTAAAAATGGTTATTACCGCAATACCGAAAGCACCCCAGTCGTAATAAGTCCAGAAAGAGCGTGCACGGTCAAATAACGGGTCCAAAACTTCGCATGAAAAAGTTTTCTGTTTAGCATTTGTCACGTAATGCTTTAAGCTTCTTTAAAATGCATCCATGCATGAGGGATGTTGTCGTGGCTCTTGCCATCACGCCCGCGCACCAACGCCGTGAATGCATAAAGATATTGAAAACTGGTCGCGTCCATTCATGCATATTTCATGCATGCAAAAGAACGCGTTGGAGCTAGGCCTGCTGCGTGGCAGGATTAAAAGACTGCAGATTCTAAGGCGAACTCCTGGGCGTAATTTATGCCGCCGTATAAGTAATCGCGAAGAAAAACACTGAGTTGGAAGTTTCGGTATGAAGACCATAAGAATTAATTCCAACAATACACCAACGAAGTTTTTTTGGTGCAACTTGAGTGAAGCGCATGGCAAGAGAAATATGTTGGGAACATTTGTGCCGGCCGTTTTGCTATTCTTTGCTACGTCAGTTAGGTCAGTTTTTCAATTCATTTTTTTTATTTTCCAGAAAAGATTGTCTGAATGGTCGTCAGGGCTAATAGCAGAAAACAAACAGCTTGACTTGGCCCAGGAGACCGTTTTGAGGCAGTGGTCGAACAGAAATAAAACGTGGTAATACACAAAGCGAGTGCTGCATCAAAAATATAAAAAAATATAAAAATACCTCTATGGCATCATTACAGTAATCCAGAAAGCTACTTATGCACTTTTTACAATGCAACTTACATCAATTGCAGGGATCAAAACAAAACAGACCCAACAACTTATTACCCAACAACAACTTACAACTCATCCAAAGAGTTTCTTTTTAGATTTAAAAAAAGATGGCTGCGTGACAAAAATAAACAAATACAATTGACAATAGGTGTTAGACCATTTTTTGTCATACACACCTGCATAGGCAAAATAAAGGTGCCCTAATGAAATACACGATGCTGAGGAGTGTATTTAATACACAACAACGTCGTGCGAAGGCCATGCAAGTCCACTAAGAATATAATAAAATGTTTAGGAAGGAATTTTCATCGTGCTGCGTAAAACGTTGATGGCATTTGTTAACTTTTTAATTGATAACTAGATATCTTAGTTTCATCTTAAAAAGGTACTCGCCACTTATTCGGGAAATACTCAAATAAATATTTGCTTTTATCATATGGAAATATGCACTCATATACAACACGTTTTACTGCGGAACTGCGTGATTAGAGCACACCGAAAGAAAAAGGTTGGCTGCGTACACAAACCTCGAGCTGAGTGTTCCCGATTTTGAGCTTCCTTTAAATTTTCTTTTTCTGTGCTGTAAGTGAGCGGAGAAAAAGCTCGAGAAAATCCAGATGAAATAAAAAAGGGCACCAACAGCAAATTCCTTGCGAAGTTTGAAAGAAAAGTGAGAGGAAGACCTCCTACCGAGGATTACAAATTTCAAAGCCATCGGGGAATAGTGTTGACTCTCGCTGCTGTTTTTATTCGGGTTGGCTGCGTGTACTTCAATCGCTTGCCCGGCTGTCTGCACTTCC